>BSBN01001773.1:600000-764118 GCA_027924645.1 Cunninghamia lanceolata | reverse complement strand
TTTAGGGGACTTAGGTTAGGTGTCACTGGGACAATACACAAGGCTTAATTAATGGACCTCTGAATTTCCATTAGCCATGGAAATACCTACACACTCCAAGCACACATCAATAGATCTAATATATATAATAGCTGGAGCAAGTTAAATTGCATCACACACAAATTCACACAATCATTCATGTGTTGTCATTACAAAGATAATCAATTTCACTTTTCAATAATAAATCAATTCACTTCCTAACTCAATTCTCTTAAACATCATAAACTTGACAATATGATCATATATAACCTTTTCAATTCGCATATATCACTTAAATCCATTCTCATTCATAGTTAAAAATAATAAAGGTAAATCATTCATCTTTCATGTATAATCAAGAATTAATATAATCAATTCTAACTAGATCATCCTCATCATAATTGAACAACATATAATTTATCCAAATCAAGACGTGTATCTTGCATACCTAATTGAGTAATAATGCAACTATCTTCAAATAAAATCCTCAACTACAAATGTATTTAAATTAACTATTCTAATCCAACCTAAATAACTAGTATAGTCTTTTGAACATGCTCACAAGTCCATATACTGTATCCATGTCTAAGTGTATCTAATACAATTAGGTCTAATAGTGCAACTAACCCTGTCATACAAGGGTGGGCCTCACATGGATCTTTATTTTCATCCTTTTGTTGAGCATCTACCATCACTATAGGAGTCATCTTGAGAAGTGGATGCATGGTCTCTCTTCTCATTTTTATTTTGGGAGGGAGCATTTCCTCGCATGGGGTTCCATCCTTCTCACTTCTAGGGGGTCTCCAAACCCTCTCAATACATCCTCTCTTATGGGGGGTTGTATATATTTATTGATTGTATCTTCATGATGGATTTAGTCCTTGAGGGGTCTTAGCATTAAGTCCTTCCATCACTTATTTTATATTTTCTCTCTTTTGGAGAGGAGTTTTCTCCCATTGGTTTTTTCTCCTTTTCTCTGTTTGTGAGAGACTATTTGTACATGGGTACCTAATATGACCTTGTAGCTAGGACCCATTGTTTGCATGTTTCTCATTCTCTCTAAGTTGCACTTAGGGGGGTGTTGGTGTAATTAAATATTTAATTACACTTTAAGTTTACTTAGGGATTTTTTAAGTCACCTAGGGTTTTCTATCTTGCAAATATAAAAGCAAGATTCATCTATAATTAATTAATCCAATTTCATTATTGCATCTAATATTGTGCAAATTTATCCTTTGTGCCTTTTTTCTCTTGTCAAAGGTAATCCCTACATTTTGTAGGTGATCCTGGCAGATTGAGTCAATCAGTAACTCTCACAATTAATACATTGAATGTAAACACAACTGTTCTTCTTCACTTCTCACAAAGCTCAATTTCAACATAAAAGAATCAAACTTTTGACACCACACCTGAGGGGAATGTTTTAAACCATAAAGAGACTATTTTGACCTACAACCAAGTATTATTTCCCTTTTACCTCAAGACCTTTAGCTTGTTGCATATAAATTTCTTCTTCCAAATCTCCATGCAAAAATGTAGTCTTAACATCCATTTGCTCAATTTCAAAATCATAACCAACAGTTATGGATAAAAAAATCTAATAGAAAGATAATTTAGCAACAGGGAGAAAATTTTACTAAAATCAACTCCCTCTCTGAGAGTAGCCCTTCGCTACCAGGCTAGCCTTGTACTTCTTCAATGAACTATCTACACAAAATTTCTTTTTGTAGACCCACTTAAAACCAATGGCCTTCCTTCCTTTGGGAAAATGAACAAGATCCTAGGTATCACAAGAGTCTAATGCCATCATCTCCTCCTACATGGCTAGTTGCCAAGAATCACTATCATTTACAAGAATAGCTTCCCTATAGGATCTAGGCTCATCATCAGCACTTAATAAAGAAAATACTCAACAGAAATCTAGTAGGCTATACCTATCAACTAGATTATGTTGTCTTGTGGATTTTCTCAAAGGTGGAGTAAGAGGTTCTTCGTCATGTTCTTTTGTATGCTCAACTTCTTCTGTAATAATAGAGTCTTCCTCATCATAACTTTCACTTGAACCTTGTTCTTCCTCTCCATCCTCAAATTCATCATTTTTTCTTCCTGATGTGCATCTTCTTGATGTAAGTCAAAATGCACTATCCTTTTCCTTTCTTTTTCCTCTGGCTGTACAAGGTCAGAAATAGCTCTAAGTTCCCTAGAAATCACATCTCTAGAATGTACAATTTTCTTGGTTAGATGATTCCGAAGTTTATAACTTTAACATTCTCACCATGTCCAATGAAGATGCATTTTTGTGCTTTTGGATCCAACTTAGATTGCTTTTCCTTAGGCACATGAACAAAAGCCTCACAGACAAAAACCCTTAAATGTGAAACAGAAGGTTTCTTACCTATCCACACTAGGAGTAGAATCAAGAGCCTTACAAGGAGATCTATTTATCAAGTAACAAGAAGCACTCATAGTTTCTACCCAAAATCATTTATCTAACTGTGCATCACTCAACACATTTCTGGCTCTTTCCATAAGTGTTTAGTTCATCCTTTCTATGACACTATTTTATTTTTTTTATTATGGTAAGTAGCAAAATGAAGGTGTTGATCCCTTTACAAAACAACCCAAAGAGAAACCAAAACAAGCCCAAAACCGGCCAGAACTAGTGTACAAACAACACACTAACATGACATTAACATCACATTAATAGTAGCATAAGAAACAAAACATAATAAAAAACTTATAGCAAAAGCAGAACACATAAGTGAAAAAACTAGTTAAACATCAGCTCCCAACCATCAGTGAGGAAGTTATACATTTCCTCATAGTTCTTCACACTATGCCCTCTAGTCCTATTCTTTCCTAGCTTAGAATCATGTAGAACAACCAGCGTTGTAGTCGAGTGGTGCATAATCTTCGTGGTGAAGCGAGACAGGGTTCTGAACTTCTCCAATTCAGTTAGCTTATTCTAAATTCTAGAAACCTTGATGGTAGTTAGGGCATAGGTAACACAATCCTTCTTAACATCAGACTGAGAATCAATAGGGTGATCATCCTCCTCAGAATTAGAATCAGGGGCATTCATTTCAGCAAACAGGTTAGGACCCTCCCCACCCTGTTTAGAATTCTCAGAGGAGTCTTCAATGTTCACCTTCTACTCTTCCCCTTCACTTTCCTCAAGTTCCTCACCATGTGAAGAGTCACTAGTCTCAATGGTATCCTGCAGAATAGGGGTAGGCATGCCAACAAGCCTATTAGACCTTCTAATGCTAGGCCTCCTAACCCTCATTTCCCCATAATTACCTAGGTCCCCTCTCTCCTTCTGACCAATAACCCTTCTCTCAACTTGACCATAATCCTTATCATCCCCAAGATTCTTCATCTTATCTTGACTCCTTTCTGAGAGGTTTTTCTCCTTTTGATTAAAAATTCTGACATCAACAACCTACACTCCCCAACTTCATATTGTACATTCCCTTTAGCTTTTTTGTTTTTAGCATTCAAGGCCTCCTCTAGATTTATTTTAGTGGAGGGTTTGGGGTCATCCTCCTTCAGGGGGGTCTTCTTGAGGCATAGAGACTATCCATAACCTCTTTGTGGGATTTGGACTTGGAACCATTGGACTTAGAGATTTTAGGGCCCCTAGACTTAGGGGTTTTCGGGGTCGACATCTTCAAAGAAGGCTTGGGTTTGGACCCCAAAACCAAGGTTTGAATAACATTTTCCATCTCCATGGAGGGGTCCAATGGGGTTCTTTCCCTCTCAGCATCATGAATCTTAACCTTACCTTTGGAGGAGGAAAGGGACACAGTAGGGGGCTTTTAATAAGACAAGCTTTAATAGGCTTCGAGGACACAAGGGCTAGGTGGAAGTCATACAACCTCAAAATTAACTCTTGGTGCAACGAGATAGGGGGTTTTGTAGGGTCGCTAGCATGAACCTCATTGGATTCTTTGACATAAGCTTATATCGAAGATAGTAGGTAGAATGGAAAGTTGAGCAGCATATTACACCTAAAGTGATTGAGCAATGCAAAATGATAATGGTAATAACATCTGTAGTGGCCTTCCAAAGTAAAATATTTCATTATCATGTAACATATATCCCATGGGGGTGGTAGTTTCTCCTTTCAAATCCTCCGTGCATCTTCATCAACTCCTCTCTCTCCTTGAAGAAGATGTTCAAGCTCTTAGTATCAGGAACCTTGCTCTACTTTTTGAGCTTCTTCCTGTAGCAAGACATTCCCATGGCCTGGCCAATGACCTCTTTGGACACCTTAAAGCCAACCTCCCCTAACTGCACACATCTACTATCCCATGAGTTAGCAAATTGAATGGATATTTTTTTGTCAAACCCATTAAGGCATTAGAGGAACGAAGCCACTTCCCCCTCATTGCAGATATGCCAAATGGTCTCATATTTTTTGAATTTGTCATTGGAGACAAGTTTGGTATGAAGCCTATCACCTACCATGGTGTTGAAATAAATCCAACAATCTAGACAGAGAATAAGGATAATGAGGTTTTCATCAATTCTGCTAGCACCTCTACAATGGTGGCTGAGTCCCCAGAAACCCCTCAAAAGCTTAAGATGGAAACTAGAACTTTCTAAGCTGGTAACCTTGATGGTGGCATGGTAATGATCATAATTTAGATAACATAATGTTAAATGATTCTACAACTCCTAGTTGTCACTATTATTCAAGATCACAACTGAGTAATCAAAATATCTCGGCCATCTTTTTTTCCTTTCCCTTCCCACGTGACTCTTATGCTGACACTTCAAAACGACCTCCATCTTGGGTTTAGTCTTCCTACCACCATGCTTAGTCATCTCCTCAACCTCCATGTCACTCAAAAGCACTGTCAAGCAACCAAAATATCTTTGCTAGCTTCGATGCCTATCATTGCCCACATGATCGTCATGATGACACATCAAATAAACTCCCATCATGGAGTTAATCATCTTGTCACCATACTAACTCATCTCCTTAGCCTGCAGATCATATATCATCCTCTTTACACCTTGGCTCACAAGGGGATCATGAGCAAATTTAAAATCAAATTTAATCCTGCTGTAGAAAATAATTCAAAGAATGAGCTCCATTAGATATGGGGACTGTTTTGCATCTCCTTTTGAAGGAGATATTTAATATTTATAGGGAGATTCCCTAGATGTCTCCAATATTTCCACTTATTAAAGTGTATACCAAGGTTGGCTAAGGCATCAGCCACACCATTTCCTTCACAATAGATGTGAGCTAAATCATATCTGTCAAAACCATGAACCAGGCCGTTAATGTCATCAATAATATCAACCACATGCCAACCATGATGAGCACTACCCTTAGTAGAGTCAATGATAAGTTTATATGGAGTTGTATTTTGTCTTATGATATCTGCATGCTTGCAAAAATCATCAAATTCCTTAGATCAATATTCCTCTCCATTGTCAGATCTTAAAACTTGTATTTTCAATCCTTATTGGTTTTCTACAAAGACTTCAAAATCCTTAACTTGGTGAAAACTTCAGATTTATGCTTCAAAACGTAAATCCATGTAAATCTGAATGCATCATCAATGAAGGTAACAAAATTTGTGACTTTCCAAATGAATCATTATCTATAGGACCAAACACATCCCTATGTATAATTTCTAATTTTTCATTTGTCTTATTACTTCCTAAAGGAAAAGATGCTTTGTTTTGTGTACCAAACACTATAGTGCTTGTAGAAATCAAAGTGCTCATCATAATAAGAGAAATCATCTAACAACTTTTTATTGATAATAGTTTTTGAAAACATTTTTACTTATGTGGTCCAACCTAAGATGCCACAACATACATGCATTTTTCATCTTTTCTATCACATAGGTGTATGTGCAAACAATAGTGACATCAAGCCTAACCAGAGTTCCTATTATTGTTCCCCTTGCTACCACCATGCTTCCTCTCACCAATCTGAAACCATGCTTGTTAAATGTTACATGCATTCCGAAATCATTCAACTTTGAAACATAAATAAAATTTCTAGCCAATCTAGGAATATGTAAAACATTAGGGAGGGTTTTAATTCTCCCATCATTGAAACACAACAATACCTTTCCTCGTCCAATTATTGGATAGTGTTGTCAAAAAGGTAGACATTACCTCCATCATATTCTTCGTATGTGGAGAACTACTCCTTATCAGGAGTCATATGATAAGAGCATCCTTAGAGAACCAACCAATGTTCATTAGATAAAACATTACAAGTAGAAAGTAAAACCTCATCACTTGTGTTGGAAGACTTTTTGATAGAAGAATCCCACTATTTCTTTTTGTTTCTGCATTCCTTCTTCACATGTCCCCTTTTACTGCATTACCAACACTTAACTCTGTTCATCTTTCTAGGAGTTTTAGACCTCCTTTTGATTTGTCTTTAGGGCCTTTCTGATCTCCTTTTGGTATTCTTTCCTTAAACCTTGCCTTAACATTAAGAGCATCCACCGAGCTATCCATAGCCTTCTTCTTCATTTCTTGTGATAGTAGAGTTGCAATAATAGCATCCATCTTTAGATCTTCAAGGTTCTAGCAATGATAGAAAGAATGAATTTCTCCCAAGACTTGGGTAAAGAACAAATAATCATAATACATGTCTTCTTCCTCAATCTTAACATCAACAAAGGCTAATTGACTCAATTAAATTAAAAGTATTTAAATACTTTGCAACAAATTCATCTTCCATCATCTTAAGAGAAAATAACTTTCATTTTAAATACAATTTGTTTACCAGACTCTTGGCTTGATAAATCTCACCCAACCATTTCCATAAAGCATTTGTAGTCTTTTTCTTAGAGACATTCAGTAGAACAGTGTCTCCAAGATATAACCAGATTGTGCCCCATGCCTTTTTGTCTAATTTATCCCACTCCTTTGGACTGACATCATCAGGTTTCTCTTCTTTTGATACTACCAACCATTGATCCATCTCTTCAAGGAGATCCTCCATTTTCAATTTCCACAGCTCGTAGTTTGTTCCATTAAATTTTTTAGTGTCCAACCGAGATGTATATGTAGCCATGACTTCCACACAGAAATCTACAAAAGTAGAACTCCCACTGCAACATAGAAAAACTTCACACTTCTACCCAATAAACATGGTTGATCAGGCTCTGATACCAAATGCGAGAAATGAAGGAAACCACTACAATATAGAAATCTAAAATAACTTGGAAATTTGAAATATAAACTGTAGAATATCAATGGAGATGTAAACTAGCAACAAAGAAATCAACAATACTCAAAATCCATACACATGACATAGAGATTACATGGAGAAAACCCTTTCAGGTAAAAACTCCACTATTAAAAGAGAGCAAATTTGTATTATCTTCAAAGAGATTACAATACATCAATTTCCCTCAATCTTGCATCTAAATCCAACAACATCTATGCATCTGTAAGTAAAACAACTCTCATATGATGCACTTCCTTTAGCTTCTGTTAAATAGAAATTACAATCTTTGAAGAAGAATCCAAAATATGAGCAACAATAATGAAACAAAATTGAAGCATTAGAGGATGGAGCATGTGCACGGGAGCTATGCAGTCCTGCAACCTGTAGCAGGTCATGGTCTGCATGTGTTTGTTCTCTATTGCATGCATTTTTTCTTTGCAGATCGGGCTCTATGGGGTTGTTTTTAGCAAGGGGTGGGGTTTTTTATCTTTCGGGGGGGTTTTTTCTTGAGTGTGTGCATTGTTCAGTGCAAGTGTGGGGTGCAAGGGCTTGAGGGGATTTTCTAATGGCAGGGTCAGTGCCTTTGGGTGAGACGTCAGGGGATACTGCTATGGCAGAGGTTGGTGATGGGTTTCCTCATCCATCCCCACCTGATGTCAGGGTTTTTAGCACTGGTGCTTTGAAATTGCACAAGATAAACGAATGCTTGGAAAGAGCTCAAGTTCATCCAAAGATGGTGATTCAAATATAAGCGGTACCCGAGGACCTGGAGTATTATAGCAAACATGTTTTAATCTACAAATTTATGGGATTGAAGGTTTCGATGCCTTTTCTGGAACCCTAGATTCACAAGTCATGGAATCGAAAAGGTGATGTTGAAATCTTGCTAGCAGCAAATAACTTCTTTCTGGTAGTTTTTTTGTGTGTCTCCGATCATAACAAGGTTTTTGAGGGAGGGCCCTACTTTTATAATCAAGTTGACCTTTTCATGAAGCCTTGGCATGCAGGCTTTAACTTGGTAGAGGAGCTTCCCTCGAAGGTGCCGGTGTGGGTTTGTTTTCCTCAGTTGTCATTGGAATGTTGGAGACAGGATATTCTGTAATCAATTGCGTTGTTGCTGGGGAAGCCTATTGGCCCGTCCCAGCAAACTCTGGAGAAGCAATTTTTTTCCTATGCCCAGGTCTATGTCGAGATTGATATGAGCTAGCCTCTGCCAGATTCTATTGATCTGATTGTTGGGTCTAGCTCCTGGACTCAATAGTTAGACTATGAGACTTTACCTTTCAGGTGCCAGCTATGCCATGAGTATGGCCATCCTCAAAGGAGGTTCCCTCGTGCCTCGGGTACTAATGGTTCAGATAATGTGAACCAGGTTTGGAAGAATCTGGTAAGAAAAAAGCCCTCTCTTCTTCTCCTATTCTGGGTCTACAGCAAAAATCCCTGAAAAAGTGTGCTTCAGATAAGCCCCAGAAGGTGGGGAGGAAGAAGGATCAGGAGAAAGTTAAGATGGTTGGAGAGACATTGGTGGAATCTGGGTCGGTGAAGACATTGGATACTCACTTCTCTCACCCCTCATGATGTTTGTGTTATCATGGAATGTAAGGGGTATGAATAGCATCCCTAGACAAAAGGCTATTCAGGACTTGGTTAGTGCTCATTCTCCGGATGTGGTTTTCTTCAAGGAGATGAAGTTATCTATGGATGGTATGATGTAGTGTGTTCCTCAAATTTGGAACAAATGGTTTTGCCAGTGTGTGGGTGCACAAGGTAGCTCAGGGGGTCTTGCTTGCCTCTGGGATCCTCAGCAAATTTATCCTGTTTGGTGGATCTCTAGTAGATTCTCCATTTCTCTAGTTGTAATTAGTTTGGAGACGGGGGAAAGAATTGTTCTTTCTAACATTTATGCTCTGATGGATGTCCCTAGTAAGACTCTCCTATGGTCTCATATCAATCTTCTGAGATCGTTGGATCCTTTCCTCCCCTGGATTATGGCAGGTGACTTTAATGCAATTGCCTCCCTCGAGGAGAAAAGGGGGGGTGTGCCTCGTTTGGACCCCTCTTCTGATCTTCTAAGGGATAATTTGGCTTGGCTATGGCTTGTGGATATCAAACCTTCGAATGGCATGTTTACTTGGAATAATAGGAGTCTTGGGGATGATGCCATTTCTGAACGGTTAGACAGGTTTCTTATTTCCTATTTTTGGGTGGGTGACAAGTGGCTGTCAAGTTTTGAAATTTTAGATTGGCAAGGATCAGACCATTGGCCGATCAAATTCTTTGCCTGTTTGGCTAGTGATCCTAAGAAACAAACTTTTAGATTTCATCTTATGTGGCTCAGGGAGGAGAGTTTTCTTGACTTGGTTTCTAGATGGTGGACTGAAGGACGACCTGCTTTTGGTACAGCTATGTACTCATTTGTGAAGAGGCTTCAATATGTGAAGTATAAATTGAAACATTGGAATAAGTATCAATTTAGCAACATGTTTCAGTGGAAAAGAGTTGCCCAAGAGTGCTTGGATTCTATTACCAAGCATATTCAGGATCAGGGTCTTGATGTGAATTTAAGCAGGCTTGAGGTTAGTGCAGTTAAAGACCTCGAGGAATGGGAGCTTCGTGAGGAAATTTTTTGGAAACAGAAGACTCGTGTTGATTGGCTTCAGGAAGGGGATAGGAATACTTCCTTCTTTCATAAATCGGTGAAGGCTCGAAGAAGGTAACTTTATCTCTTCTCTTCGCTCTCCTGAGGGTTTTGTTCTTTCTTCCTCTTCAGGGATCTCTAGTGAGGCAGTTCATTTTTTCTCTGCTCTCTTTTCTAAAGATACCCTGCCTGCTAGTGAGAAGGAACCTTCTATCCTGGCTTGTATTCCCTCTCTGGTGACTACGGATATGAATGCTTCTCTTCTTAAACCTATTTCTCTAAAGGAGTTGGAGGATGTCGTGTTTCAGTTGAAAAAAGGGAAGGCCCCTGGTCCTGATGGGTTCCCGGCTGAGTTCTTTTAGGAATTTTGGGAAGTCATCAACCTTGATTTATTGGAGGTGGTGTAGGAGTCTTTTAGGAATAAGAAAATGTTGCAAGCCATGAATGCTACATCTCTTGCTCTTATCCCAAAATGTGAGGGTGTTGATTCTTTGGATCTTTTCAACCAATTGCTTTGTGCAATGTGGTGTATAAAATTATTACAAAGCTAAATACTAAACATTTGAAGCCATGTCTGGATAAGTTGATCTTAGAGGAACAAGGGGGCTTTGTTACAGGTAGACAAATCTTGGACGGAGTAGTTATTGCGGCTGAGACTATTCACTTTATGGCCTCTTCTAAGGAAAAGGCTATGTTTATAAAGTTGGACATGGCTAAAGCTTATGACAGAGTTAACTGGGGCTTTTTGATCAAAATTCTCAGAGCCTTCGGGTTCAGTTGTGAGTGGATTGACTGGGTCATTAGCTGTGTGAGGACTTCCTCATTTTCTGTTCTCATAAATGGGGAGTCTTCGGATCTATTTGGTGCTTCTAGAGGTCTTCGACAGGGGGACCCCTTATCCCCATATTTGTTCATCTTGATGGTTGAAGGCTTGGGGAGATTCATTAAGTCATGTGTTATGGATGGGCTCATTTAGGGATGGAATTGGAGCAATTCTCTTCCTCCTCAAACTCATCTTTAGTTTGTGGATGATACGGCTTTGATGGGTGTTGCTAAGGTGGCTGAAGTGGTTGCTTTGCATCAGATTTTGAATTGTTACCTGGCTACCTTAGGTCAAAGCATTAATGAAAGTAAGTCTTGCATTTATTTCTTTAATACCCCCAGGCTTATTCAGCAGCGTATTGCCAGGATCTTAAGGTTTCAGGTGGGGAAACTTCCCTTTATATACCTTGGCATCCCTCTAGATGTGCGCCCACTTCCTAGGTGTTTTTGGTAGGATGTGATGGATAAATTTCATGGGCTAGTTTGTCACTAGACCTATAGATGGTTATCTACAATTGGAAGAGTTACTCTTTTGAAGTCCGTGGTGTAGGCCCTTCCTTTATATAGGTGCTTTGTGTTGACTGCTCCCTCAAGTTTCATCAAAGATTTTGAGGACATCTGTCGGCAGTTTCTTTGGTCGGGTAATCTCCTTTCGAAGAAGTGGAGCTTAATTAAGTGGGAAGTTGTTTGCGACCAAAGAAGGATGGTAGTCTGGGTTTGCGTAGGATAGACTGGAATGGACATGCTTTGGTTGCTAAGCTATACTAGAGATGGTGTTCATAGCAGCATCAGTATTGGGCCAGGATCCTTACCTTCAAGTACCTTAGGGAGGTGGAGGGCGCTGAGGTGCCTCATTTTAGTCTTTCGGGGAGAGGTTCTATGATCTGGGATACTCTCAAGAGGGGTGCTGTACTGGTCAAACAAGGTCTGTTTTGGATCTGCAATAGAGGCTCGGATGCTCTTTTTTAGCATGACTCCTGGGATGGCTTCCCACCTATCCTCTCTTCGCACCCTCACTTGGGGGACTTATGTAGGATTTTTCTTTAGGCTGGTTGGAGTAGAGTAATGGATTTCAAAGCCCCTCAGGCTTTGGGGCAGACTATTGTTTACCAGTGGAAGGATATGCAAGAATGGCCCATGGGTGGATCTTTGGAGGATAGGAGGGAGTTGTCCTCCATTTTGGCTGATAGAGTATGTTGTTCTCTTCCAGAGTGGGATGTGCTGGCTTGGGGTCCGGATCCAAAAGGGAAGTTCACTATTACTTCAGGGTATTGTGTTTTGGACAGACAGGCTTGGGGTAGTGCTGAGGTTCCTTGGTGGAAAAATATTTGGAATAAATTCTCTTGGCCAAAATGCAATTTTTTTCTTGGCTGGTGGTTTATGGCATGTGTTTGACTTGGGATAACCTCTATAAGCGTGGCTTCCAAGGTCTTTCATTATGTTTCTTATGTCTAAAAGATGTTGAGACTATTTCACATCTTTTCTTCTAGTACCCTTTTGCTAGGACTATTTGGCATTTTTGGTGGGGGGCCTGGAGTTTGCAGTGCAGGCACCCTTCTTCTTTGGAGGAGTTTTGGTAGCATGGCCAATTGGCCCTAGTTTGATTATATGACACATCTAGTTGGAGCGCAATCGTAGGGTCTTTCTGGATAAGAAGTTGCTAGTGGGTCAAGTTTGGTCTCACATTCTTGGAGCTTTGCAGGAGACCTTGTATGCTAAATGTGATCTATCAGCCCCAGTGGATCCTAGTGATACTAGAGTGATTCATAATCTGGGGATTCTTGTTGGGGGTCCTGGAAGGCCCAAGATTGTTCAGAGCAGGTGTTCTAGAAGGAAGGTTTCTAGGGAAGGGCATTGGCTGCCCCCTCCCACTAGAGTCCTTAAAATCAATATTGATGGGTCTACAAGGGGTAACCCTAGGCACGTTGGCATTGGTGGGGTGGGCAGAGACAGTTTTGGGGTGGTTGTGTTTTTCTTCTCAGAATACAGGGGGCTGCACTCTAATAATCTTATGGAGGCCTTGGCTATTCTTTTGGCATTGAAGAAGGCATATGCCCTTGGCTAAAATAAGATTATCTATAAGTTGGATTCTCAGGGGGTGATAGACTTGATAAATAGAAGGCAGTTTGATGATGTTAGTTGGTAGCTTGTGGTGGTGGCTAAGTAAATCACCAGTCTTGGAGAATTATTTGATTCTATCACCTTCTCTCATATCCCTTGGGAATGGAATAAGGTGGCTGATGGGTTGGCCAAATGGGCTTCTGAGAAGAATGGGACTTGGCTGGTGGATGATTGGGACAGTTTACCTAGGGATCTTGCTTAGGATTTGGTGGATTTGGTCACAAAGGATGTGAGATGTTGCATGACCACTTCTTGATTTCTTGTTTATTGTCTCTAGGCCCGTTTGGGCCTCTTGCTACTTTTATGCTTTGTACTGCTCTCTTTGATTAATAAAGTTTTTACCCTCTTTTATTAAAAAAAAAGAAGAATCCAAAATATGGTGACCATCTTGGGAATATGGCTAATTTTAGCGTCTTATTGTTAGTAAACAAATTTGTCACTTTGAAAAAGATAAGAAAAACTATGACTTCACAAGGAATGGTGACAAAATTACCTACATAAATTGGAGAGATCACCAATGGAATAGTGATCTTCCTCTACATTTGAGAGGGGCAACTCCCTCGTATGATTTAATTTGGAGTTTTGAAAATAAAAAGAAAGAAAAACCTAGATGAAAGACATACAAAATCTACCCAAAGTTCTGAAGGACAACATAAAATGGAACTTGAATGAGAACAAATAATGACACAAAGTTCAATAGTTCATACCCAAGATGATAACTGATAAGGTAAACAACTATCCCCTCCAAACATATTGATAGGTCTCACATTAAACATAAGAAGAATATTCAACCAACTTAGAACACAAACTTTCTATATTAAACTCAGGTGTAGCCAGCATAGTAGAGATGCATCAAAGAATGATTGCAAATTGACATAAGAAAAGCCTACAATCAAAGAAGAAATAAAATAGACACAAAATTCTACAATATTCCTTCCATTCTTCAACAAAATAATAACACAAAGTCTCTCCAAAAACCCCTAAACAATGGATGTGTTGGAAAGATAGCCAATCACTATTACAAACTTACAAAAAAGAAAAATCTCTCTCTCCCAAGTTCTCTCAAGAGAAACTAGAAAAAATATCCATGTACAACATAAATCATTGAATTTATAACATTTCCTTCCTCTGTAACTGCTTCTTGAAAATCAATTATAAATGATAAAATAAAACCCTTCACTTTCTTATGCACATAACATTTAAATCATTAATGAGTTAAAACATTCTAAAAAGAACTTTATAATAAAGAGATATGCCTATCTTGAAGTTGACAAGCAAGTGACTGTCATAGTCTATTGCACGAGTTGTATATGTGAATTCATAATCTCTGGTCAAAAAAGTCTATTAAATGTTTTCAATCCAATCTTTCCAAAGCTTAGAAATAGTGAAATAACTTATGAAGAAGGTAAAATAAAAGTTGCAATGATTTAAAGAGGTAGACAATCATCCACCACAACACATAAAGGAGATGTCCTTCCTTGCAAACACTACATTTCAATAGCTAACATAGATGAACTCCAATACTCATCACCTAATACAACAATTCTTTCATGTTTTACACATCATGTAAGATCTGCGCTACTCATTTTCCTACAACATTCTCAAGTTATCCTTTTTGGTAGCTTCTTTCTCTTCGCCAACCTTTATATGATATAGATCTCTGCATCCTTCCTTCAAATCATTTGTGTATCCCCTTTGTCTTTTTGAAACAAGAAATTGCTTGCATCTTCAAAACAATTTCCAGTTTCAAATTCTTCATTTGCACACAAACCATTCTTTGATCATGATTAGTCTCCTTCTAGAACACAATAAGTGCATCTTTCTATACATGAACGACTACCCTTACAAGAATGGTCCTTATTATGGCCCTTTTCAAGTACACATCTCCAATAGCACTCATCACATTTACAACCACAAATAGAGAGACCTTGCTTTACTTCTCTAAGGGCTAAATTAACCTCTAACTACAAATTTTGCACCTCTTCATTATAATAGAAGTCTATAGCATTTGTGTTTATCCACTATTGAACTCTTACATGCTTTCTCTCTATGATTGTCTCTAGAAACTTTTCAAACTCAAAATGCCACAAGTCGCCATTGTTTTCTTTCCTAGGGAAGACATTCAATTCTGCACTGGTTCTTTTGTAATCTTGGTGTATTTGTTCAAACTAAAATAACATTCTTAAATTCTAAAAGCACCTTAGGATCCCTTTGATGAATCTTTATATTATAGCATTTATAACAAGTCAACTTGCCTTTGGATGACTCCAAGATTCATATTGCACACTTCTAATGAAAAAAACCTCCACAAATTTGACATTGAACTTCTTTCTAGTTCAGCACATCTATTTTATTGATTCCTTTCCTCATTGAATCCAAGAGATTAGTCAAGAACGAATTTGGAGAGTAGTTGTAATTTGTCCATATCATCGAGGATATTACTCTATTTGGTGGTAATGAACAACAAATACAAATACTCCATTGGCTTCTATTCAAGCTAGGGATTCCATAATATTTTTAAAATTACATATTAAATGTTTCATGCAGGATGTAGCCCTTGGTGCTCACAATGCATCTCAACAAATATATCATACCAATCAAATCAAACAACCATTTCTCATCATAAATTTCTGAGTTCTCCTTATTCATACTAGTATTGCTCTATGTAGTATCAGTTATGTCTTCTTGTATCATCCTGAGCATACCAATATTCCCTATCTGAAACTGAAAGGAAGCTAGGTGTGCGGAAATCGCTTCCTACACTAATCTAATGAGGAGAGATGAGTGCAAATTCTTTTTAACCTTTACAATTACAGAATGTTTAACACAACAATGGAGATATTGTAGCAATACACAACACAAGAATGTAAGACAGAAGAAGAGAGAGACAATATATAACATGGGGAAAACCCTTATCGGGTGAAAAACCCCACACTCCAAAACCTACACAATGTATTATCAAAACTATAATGGTTTATAATACACTTGCAATGCAACCTCTCAGGAGTCTTTGACACTCGTATCTAGAGACAAACCAATAGCATAACAGTACCTATTAATCACATACTACATCTCCTCTCAAAGCACCTATTTATAAAGAAGTTACAAGGCAAAAATGAGCCTATCTTGAGATGGGCATCCAACATGGCCTCATGGCACAAAATCCATGCATAGGGACACTTGTCCAACACTGCAAGGCGTTCATGACACTTGTCATATCACCCCATCCCAAAGAAGTTGCCTATTCCCAAGTTGGGCTATGACAGATACTCTTACGACTGTCATAGAATCCATCATAACTGTCATATCTTATAGCTGTAAGAGAATCTATCATACACGGGCTAAAAAAATAGTATATTCTCTTACAACATGTCATAATCCTCCTTAGGGTACCCAAATATGCCTTCTTCCAAGATGCCTTATGACACATGTCTTCACCTATCATAAAACATTCCATTTTCAACTCTTACGCGTCATAGATTTTGTCATAGGAATCTATCATAACTGTTTCGGTCAAGATTCACTTACACACTAGTCAAGATGCCGACAGATGGTAGAAAACCTCTACCACACAAAGGGGACGCCTATCTCCACATGGAGTGAGTTGACCATCCTAGTGATCTTACAAGTGGAGTGACAACTCACCGTGCCACTCCACACTAAATGACAAAATAGGATGTGCAACAAAATTACAACATAGGCTAAATAAATAAATACATTACAAATAATAAATGTAAGGAATTACCAAGGTTGAGACACCTTAATTCCCAATAGAAACTACTTTTGATTATTTAAATTAGCATAAATGAAACCCTGACTCAAACATCCCTTGAGTCGAAATGAAACCCCTGTAGGAATGTATTCATCTATACCTAATAGAGGGGTTGAGAAATTACATTCACCATAAAAGGAATCATTAATTGATACATGTTCTAACCCTGCCTCATTTGAAACAATAATTTCTCCCTTGTTAGCTAAAATTGATATAGAGGCTCCATGGTTTAATGATGACACAACATCATATAAAAGTGATGGATATACTTCACCAGTTACATCAACTGAGATTGTATTTTTCATCATTGATGAAGAAAAACAAAAGGCTTCATT
The DNA here is from genome assembly GCA_027924645.1 of Cunninghamia lanceolata. Classification (NCBI taxonomy): domain Eukaryota; kingdom Viridiplantae; phylum Streptophyta; class Pinopsida; order Cupressales; family Cupressaceae; genus Cunninghamia; species Cunninghamia lanceolata. The sequence goes on along the minus strand of BSBN01001773.1, from coordinate 747,199 downwards.
ACCACAAATAAAATTATCATTAGAAGTTTTCAAATACCGACTTGGAGTAAAAACATTCTGAGACTGCAAAATCAATGGCATTTTATCCAAACATGAGTTTACATTTGTTGTTCTATTAATAATCTAGGCCCTTCAAATTTATCTTCTACAGTCCAGTCAAAATAAGAAGTTATTTGCGCAACATATTTTGAAAATGATGATGAAGATGAAACACACAACTTTGTATCAACCACTGTATCTATTATAAAATCATAAATTTGATCCCCTCTATTATTGTCATCAGCATCATTCGGACTGTATTTTTCAACAACGTTATCTAGGTTTTGTATTCCATTTGATAAATCAATATTCAGAAGGTTAGAATCATGAGTTGACAATATTACACCATTTTCAATGTCTTCTTGTGCAAATTTGACCTTAGCTAAAGAGATTTCTTCTTTAATTGATGAATGGTGATCCAAAACTTCTACCAATTCATTTTGCAATGTTATCTCATGATTGAGTTCTTTAACAGGTGTATGATCATTTTCCACTAAAAGATCTTTATCTTTGTTTAAAATAGCACACTTAGAAAATTTGTCATTCAATGACTATGAAAGAGAAGAAAAGGACAAATTCATACCTCTGATTTCATCAACATGTCTCTTCTCTCAGGTGATCAGTGATGAATGAATAAAAATATCTTCACCGAAAAGAAAATTGTCATCAAAGGCATTGATATACGAATTTGGAATGAAAACATCATGAGAAAGTTCTTGTAGTGTTATTTCTTTATCCTTCCTCTCTTTCTCAAGCTGCATGCATGTTAGAAGGGCATTTGGTAATCATCTTTGGGTTCTTCATTCTCAATTTGGTCTAGAACTTCTTCTGTAGCTTCATCATGAACCGAACATACTCCAATAGTGTTGTTTGGGAAAACTTCTTTATCATGCTAATAACATACTTCGTCATGATTGTTTCTTTCTATTCTGATCACTTCTTCTTTTTGACTTTGTTTTTGATATGTACTCTCATGGGTAGATATAACATCTTCATATTTTCTGTTATATGCACGTTCTAATGAACTTCATTCAATACTTTGATTATGAAACATTTTTCAAACATATGTTCATATATAGGAAAAATTTTCTCCTCTTTATTACTATCTTCATTATGTATATAATACATTTCAGCATTGGATTTTTCATTTGCCTCAGGAAAAAAAATGTCTCTAAATGTTTGACACTTCTCTGGCAAGGGTTCATGATTACCAGTAAAGAAATACGTCTCTTTCCCATCCCTTTGTTCAATCTTTTGTAATGTATGAAGCAAAGAAGGATGCACCTTATTAGAAGAAAGTTGTATTCCACCATAGAAGCTTTTCAAAAATTGGATTTGGTTGAGATCATCATCAGTGTGATTTTGTTGAGTAGTAGATGCAAGAGAAGAACAATTTTTCTCATCATCACTATCACTATCGATTAATGATTCAGGCAACTTCAAGTTACGCCTTTGGATTCCTTGGTACCAATCCATTATTCAGAGTTCTTTTAGATAGAGTCGCTAACCTCCATCCCCGAGGAGGTACCTTAAATTTTTGAGGAAATAAAAGCACAAGAACTTCAATTCTTTCCCTAGTAGAGACACCAAAAATATGTTAGTAAACAAATTTGTCACTTTGAAATAGATAAGAAAAATAGTGACTTACTCAAGGAATAGTGACAAAACTACCTACAACAGTTGGAGAGATCACCAATAGAATAGTGAGTTTCCTCTGTGTTTGAGAGGGGCTGCTCCCTTGTATGATTTAATTTGGATTTTTTAGGGTATGCTTTTGACTAGAAAATAGGAAAGGAAATTACCGAAAAATGAAAAGAAAGAAAACCCTAGATGAAAGACATTTGAAATCCATCCAAAGTTATGAAGGACAACATAAAATAGAACTTGAATGAGAACAAACAATGACACAAAGTTTAATAGATCGTACCTAGGATGATAAATGATAAGGTAAACAACTGTCCCTTCCAAACTTATCAATAGGTCACACATTAAACATAAGAAGAATATGCAATTGACTTAGAACACAAACTTTCTATATTTTAAACTCAGGTGCATCTAGCATAGTAGAGATGCATCAAAGAACGATAAAAAATGACATAAGAAAAAATTACAATCAAAGAAGAAATAAAATAGACACAAAGTTCTACAATATTCCTTCCATTCTCCAAAAAAAAAGAAAACAAAGTCTCTCCAAAAAATCCTTGTACAATGGCTTTGTTGGAAAGATAGTCAATCACTATTACAAACTTACAGAAAAGAAAAATCTCTCTCACAAGTTCTCTCAAGAGAAACTAGAAAAAAGATCCCCATACAATAGAAATTATTGAATTTATAACCTTTCCCTCCTCTGTAACTGCTTCTTGAAAATAAATTATAAATGATAAAATAAAACCCTTCACTTTCCCATGCACATAAAATTTAACTCATTAATGAGTTAAAACATTACTAAAAGAACTTTATAATAAAGAGATATGCCTATCTTGAATTTGACAGGCAAGTGACTATCATAGTTTATTGCACGAGTTGCAGATGTGAATTCATAATCTCTGGTCAGGAAACACTATTAATTGTTGTCAATCCAATCTTTCCAAAGCCTAGAAATAGTGAAATAACCTAAGAAGAAGGTAAAACAAAAGCTACAATGATTGAAAGAGGTAGATAATCATCCACCACAACACATAAAGCAGATGTCCTACCTTGCAAACACTGCTTTTTAGCTAACCTCCAATCTTCATCACCTAATACATCAATTCTTTCAAGTTTTACACATCATTTAAGATCTACACTACTTATATGCCTAGAACATTCTCAAGTTATCCTCTTTGGTAACTTCTTTCTCTTCGCCAACCTTTGTATGATGTAGATCTCTACATCCTCTTTGTCTTTTTGAAACAAGTACTCGCTTGCATCTTCAAAATAATTTCCAGTTTCAAATTCCTCATTTGCACACAAACCATTCTTTGATCATGATTAGTCTCCTTCTAGAACACAATAAGTGCATCTTTCTATACATGAACAACTACCCTTTCAAGAAAGGTCCTTATTATGGCCCTTTTCAAGCACACATCTGCCATAACACTCAGCACATTTACAACCACAAATAGAGAGAACTTGTTTTACTTCTCTAAGGGATAAATTAACTTCTAACTATAACTTTTGTACCTCCTCATTATCATAGAAGTCTATAGAATTTGTGTTTATCCACTATTGAACTCTTACCTGCTTTCTCTCTATGATTGTCTCTAGAAACTTTTCAAACTCAAAATGCCACAAATCACCATTGTTTTCTTTCCTGGGAAATACATTCCATTCTATACTGGTTCTTTTGTAATCTTGGTGTATTTGTGAACTGAAATAACATTCTTAAGTTCTGAAAGCACCTTAGGATCCCTCTGATGAAGCTTTATATTATAACATTTATAACAAGTCAACTTGCATTTGGATGACTCCAAGATTGATATTACACACTTCTAATGAAAAGAATCTCCACAAATTTGACATTGAACTTCTTTGTAGATTAGCACATCCATTTTATTGATTCCTTTCCTCATCAAATCCAGGAGAGTACTCAAGAACCAATTTGGAGAGTGGTCGTAAGTTTTCCAGATCATCAAGGATATTACTCTGTTTGGTGGTAATGAACAACAAATACAAAGACTCCATTGGCTTCTATTCAAGCTCTGGATTCCATAATATTTTTGAAATTACATATTAAATGCTTCATGTAGGTCGTGGCCCTTGGTGCTCACAACGCATCTTAAATAATATATCACACCAATCTTCAAATCATATAATCCCACAACCCTGCATTAAGTGGTAATTTCTTATAACCCAGTTACAGATTAATTGCACAATAAATTCACATAATAGAACCTCTATCTAATTTATAAGAATCAATACTCTGGGTTAATTAACAACGAATAACAGCAGAAGCAAAAAATAACAAGAAGCCATACACAAAGAGACAATAACACAGATATAACCAAGAAACCCCAATATGGGGAAAAACCTGCAAATGTTGGATCTTCTATTCAGCCTCAACAACAAACTTTCCACACATAATAAAATGAAATGTTGCTACAACAATCTTACATATATAGCCCTGCTGATGCAAGAGAAAAGAAACTTTCCTTACATAACTTGGCTTTCCTTACACATAAAATCACTCTTGGTGTTATCTCCACCTCACAACTCAAGAAACATTCTATTAATAAAAAAGAAATCATGCTGTTGCTAAATATCCAACTCAAGTTGCCCTTAAGCAACTTCCACCCTCCATAAGGGCCCACCTTTCAAGCTACAAAAAATCAACACTCCCTCTTAGCGAGGAAGGTGTTCTGTACAACACCCTTATCCCTGAAGTATACAAACTTACTCTTCATCAAGGGCTTGGTCAGGATATCTGCTATCTGTTTGTCAGTAGGAATGTACTGGAGATTCACTGTTCCCTTCTCCACACAATCTTTGATGAAGTGGTACTTGATCTCACTGTGCTTTGACTTGTCATGAAACACTGGATTCTCAGTGAGTTTGATACAACTCTGATTATCACAGTAAATGACTCTAGGATCTAGCTCCTGATCAAAAAGCCTAGCTAGGATTTTTCGAAGCCAGATAGCCTCACATGTAGCCATACTAGCTGCCATATACTCAGCCTTCGTAGAACTCAGTGCAACTGACTTTTGTTTCCTATTGTACCAAGAGAATACTCCTGATCCCAAACTAAAACTGCACCCTGAAGTGCTCTTCCGATCAGCTGTACTGCCTACCCAATCTACATCGGTGAACCCCTCAAGCTTCACTCCATCCTGTTGAACATACTTCAACCCATAATCAATTGTGCCTCGAAGATACCTCAAAACATGTTTCACAGCTATCCAATGCACACCTTTACATTCCACCATAAATTGACTAAGTGAGTTCACTGCAAAACAAATGTCTGGCCTGGTGTTGACCAGATATAAAAGAGAGCCTATCAACTGTCTGTATAAAGTTGGGTCCACTGCCTCTGATTTGGACACATCAATCTTCTTCCAGTTGGTCACAAGTGGCGTGGACATGGGCATACAGTCCTCCATCCTGAATCACTTTAGGATATCAATTATGTACTTCCCTTGTCCAAGGAAGATCTCTCCCTATTTTTGCCACAACTCCAATCCTAGAAAGTAGTGCATCAATCCCAAGTCCATCTCAAACTCTCCTGCAAGATCTCGCTTGCAGTGGGCTATGAGCTGCTCTGACCCTGTGAGAAATAGGTCATCAATATACAACACCAGTATGAGAAGTTCATCCTTCACCTGAACATAGTACAAGTTTAGATCTGCCTCACTCTTGATGAAGCCCACTCTCTGCAAGTAACTATCAATACATGAATACCACACCCTGGGAACCTGCTTGAGCCCATACAACACTCTTCTCAACCTGCATACATGAGAATCCCTCCCATGTGCTTCAAATCCTTCTGGCTGTTCTATGTAAATCTCTTCCTCAATCTCTCCGTTGAGGAAGGCCGTCTTTACATCCATTTGGTGAATCCTCGAACCCATCTGTGCTGCTATAGAAATGATAGCTCTTATGGATGACTACCTGGCTACTGGAGCAAAAGTCTCATTGTAGTCGACTCCTTCCTTCTGAGAAAACCCCTTAGCCACAAACTGGGCTTTGAATTTTTCCACACTACCATCTACAGCATGCTTAATCTTATACAGCCATCTCGAGCCCACCACAGACTTACCTTCAGGCTGAGGTACTACCTCCCACACGCTATTCTTCATGATGGAAGAATACTCTTCCACCATGGCATCCCTCCATACTTGGTGCTTGGATGCCTCCTGAAAGTTGGAAGGCTCCTCTTCAATTAATTCACTCATAAGTGCCACATAATCAGAATAACATTTGGGAGCTTTTCTCTATCTAACTAAATTCTGTGGGTCACCAACATACTCCTGGGCCTCTCTCAGTGTCTACTCAGCCACTCTGTTTCTCTTCTTCTCAGTAATAGGGATCTGAGGCTGAGGAATTATTTGTTCCTCTTTCTTATCAACTTGCTCGGCCTACTGGCTCTACTCTCTAGCTTACAGGACTGAAGTTTGAGGGATTTGTTCTGCCTCAACCGTAGGTGATTGCTTCTCCTCATTCATCAAACTGCTAGACTTTTGAAGAGCCCTCTCTTCCTCAAACTTCACATCTCTGCGAACTACTATTTTCCTGAGGGCAGGAATGAAAACTCTATAGGCCTTAGAAGTTTCATTGTACCCAACAAGGATACCCTTCTCTGCAGTTGGTTCCAATTTGGTTCTCTTCTCCACAAGAATGTGACAATACATAAGGCATCCAAAGATGCGAATGTGCCCCAAATCTAGTTTCTTACCGGTGAATGCCTCTTCTGGAGTCAATTTGCCCAACACTTTGTGAGGGCTCCTATTCTGCAAATACATAGCTGTATTGCAAGCTTCTACCCATAAGAACCAAGGTAAATCCTGATCATGAAGCATGGCCTTGGCTGCTCCAACTATAGCCCTATTTTTCTATTTAGCAACCCCATTCTGCTGAGGGTTGTATGAAACCGTCAACTCTTTCTTGATACCTTCCTGAGTATAGAAATCTTTGAAGGCATTCGACGTATACTCGCCTCCATTATTAGACCTCAGTATCTTGATCTTCCTCCCTGTTTGGTTCTAAACAAGAGCCTTAAACTCTTTGAACCTACTGAAGACCTCATCTTTGTTCTTCAAAAAATATATCCACGTCTTCCTGGAGAAGTCATCAATGAAAGTAACATAATACTCATACCCATTCAAGGATACTATTGACACGGACCCACACACATCTGAGTGTACAAGATCCAAAATCCCTTTGGATCTAGTGTCACTGCTTGGAAAACTAGTCTTGGCATATTTCCCAAGAGCACAACCCTTGCACACTTCATGGTTTTTTGTCTTCATCTCAGGCAACCCCGTCACTATTTCCTTGAGCACATTAAGTGCTCCATGGTGAAGATGAGCCATCCTCCTGTGCCACAATTCTCCTAGCCCTTTACAGCTGCTTACCAACACATGTGCTAGCTCAAACTGTAACCGAAACAAGCTACCATGCCTGACTCCAATCACTTTTGCAACCTTGGAATCCTTGAGACGAATTAGACTTTGCCCCTTTCAAAGGTTATGATGTAGCCCTTGTCCTCCAAGGTAGAAACCAAGATTAAATTCTTTGTCATGCCAAGGACATACAACACATCATCCACCAACAAGGGTTTGCCAGACTCCCTCTGAAACTTTACGGTACCAATACCAGTTGCATGGTACTTGGCATTATCTCCAAGCTCAATATAGAAATCCAGCTTCTTCTCCTCCAACTTGGTGAAGCATTCTCTAACTCCCGTCATGTGGCAAGAAGCCCCACTGTCAATATACCACACCCTGTTGGCAATTGAACTTGAGAGACAGGCAATGAGTGAAAACTCATTCTGAAATCGTGATGCAAACTTGTCCACCTCTGCTGTGGCAGCAACTTTCTTCTTTTGCTTGTCCTTATTTTTCTTTTTTAGACATTAACTAGCATAGTGACCCATTTGATGGCAACAAAAACATCTTATCTTTCTCAGATCTTTCTTCTTCCCATTCTTGGAAGAACCTTCTGTTTACCCTTTATTGGACTTTTGCTTGCCCTTGCTTGCAAGAGCAAGATTTTCTTCTTCTTGACCCTTCTTTGTCTAATCTCCTTGATGAGCACCTTTACGGATCTCTTCCTGAACAAAATCATCCCAAAGCCTCACCCAATTAGGTAGCTGATCTCTGCCAACAACACACTTGACAAACACTTCCTAGTGCTTCGAAAAACTATTCAAGGCTATACGCACCAACTCATCTTCAGCAATCGTCTCTCCAATAGCAGCCAGCTCATCCCTAACCTGTGTCAGCTTGGACAAGTAAGAGGTCATGCTCTCACCTTTAGACATCTTGGTGTTATGCAATTTGTCTTTCAGCATCATCTTACGACTCTGATAGTCACTCTGATAAAGTTTTGTGAGCGAATCCCACATCTCCTTGGCGGTGTCTTTCCCTGATAGATGAGGAATTAGACGATCTCTTACCCCATCCAGGATAATCCTCTGAGCCTTGGCCTCCTTAACTTCATGCGAATCTTCATGAGACGGATGTAATCTGAACCTTCCACTATAAGAAGTTGGATGCACTCTCAAGCTTATCCTCATATCAAACACTGGTTGCCATAGCCATAGAAGAAACTGGAGACAAAAATCTGAATTTTTTTTTTTGAAATCTGCGTCACAAATCTTGGCTTCATATTCAGAGTTTAGAGCTCTGATACCATGTTAATTTCTTATAACCCAGTTACAGATTAATTGCACAATAAATTCACAGAATAGAACCTCTATCTAATTTATAACAATCAATACTCTGGGTTAATTAACAACTAATAACAGTGGAAGCAAAAAATAACAAGAAGCCATACACAAAGAGACAATAACACATATATAACCAGGAAACCCCAATATGGGGAAAAACCTGCAAATGTTGGATCTTCTATTCAGCCTCAATAGCAAACTTTCCACACATAATACAATGAAATGTTGCTACAACAATCTTGCATATATAGCCCTGCTAATGCAAGTGAAAAGAAACTTTCCTTGCAAGAGAAAAGAAACTTTCCTTACATAACTTGGCTTTCCTTACACATAAAATCACTCTTGGTGTTATCTCCACCTCACAACTCAAGAAACATTCTATTAATAAAAAAGAAATCATGCTATTGCTAAATATCCAACTCGAGTTGCCCTTAAGCAACTTCCACCCTCCACACAGGCCCACCTTCCGAGCTACAAAAAATCAACATTAAGAACTACATTTCCAAATGAAGCTTCAATTGGAGTATGAGGTGCAAACCATGACAAGCAACAACTTTGCCCATTCAAAATACAATCCAGAGCCTTCAAATATAATACGTCTTCATTATCTATCTGCAACCAAATCTTCAACAAATACATCTTGTGCAAATCTTGAGATCATGTTTTTTTAAAAATAGGACAACATTCTTTTCTAAAGAATCAATCCAAAAATCCTATGCGCCTTGTATTATGAGTTTTCACACTTTGCATTTGGGTGGTTGCATACAACATTTGTTGAAGATTATCAAGGCAACTTCAAAATAGTTCACGGGGTTTGTATATGCTCCCAAATTTTACATACTTACCATAGGAACATTTGTAGCTGCAACGTCTACAAAAATTCCTTTATCCTTTGATCATTCATTTAGATCTGCAATTGCTATAAATAAAACATATACAATTACCATATCTGATGGAAATCCTCCTTCCATTTTGCTTTTATGGATGTCCCTATGCTCTGTCAAAGCTCCCATTTTGGTATAGGCAGAGAGGATGCTAGCAAAGGTAGTGGAATTGATTTTACGCTTGTCAATTGTGTTTGATTGAAAGTTTCTGGATGCTTTTTAATAAATGAATTCATTTAGTGTATACCTTGAGCTCATTGCATTTCAAGAAGTCATATTTCTTTGAGGCGTCCTGTGAGTGTGTTGTGCCTCCTTTCATACAAGTCTATAGGAGTATTTCCAACTATAATATCTGATAAAAATTCCCATTCCATTATACCTTGATGGAGGAACAAACCCAGCTCGAAAGTTCCCAATTAGGCATAGCGTGGAGGAATTTGGATTTCATGCCAAAGCGCATTTTCATGAAATTTTTTTAACCTTTTCAATAAATTCCTTATGAAAATATCATACAATCACCTTCTTCAAAGATGCCATTCATCCACAAGCCACAAGGAAGCTGGCAAAGGATGCCCTTTCAACAAATCCATTTTGTAATCATTGCAGCCCATGAGATTACATTTCTTTGAGAGGTTTAAGTAAAAATCCCATGCACTTTAACTATGCTTCCATATCTTACTTATATGTCTGCTAGAAGGCTTCCAACTGTAACATCTAATGAAAATCATCTTTTTCCAATCATATTTTGGTGAAAATCTGTTTTGAAGTTTTCATTTTGGCACAGGATATGTGTTGAGCGAAGATAAAAAACAATACAGACAAAAGCAAATGATTAAATCAAATATGTATAAACACAGAACAAATGCAAAAGAGAATAGCAAAGTTTTTTAACCTGGTTCACCAAATGGCTACATCCACTTTGAGTAGGGGATAGCTCTCTATATTAAATCCAGAATCAATAATGCCTATTACAAAATATTTCTGCACCTCATACCAATATATATCCAGTAACTAACTATATTTATCCTACAACAAATACACTCCACTCTCTCCATGACTAACAATAGTCAGTACACAATAACCTCCAATAATGGACTATTTTAACCTCATTGTTGAAGAGAGAACATGCAGTGGTCGATACCAAAAGAAGTAGTGGGAGGTGTTACACTACAAAGAGGATTGGACTGCAATAAGTATACGTTACACCAATAATCTCCCACTTGAAGTCCAATATGGGCTGCAGGAAAGCTGCGCAGTGATATCCCCCACTCCAGGCTTATTGTTAGAGCTTGACAATGCCAAGAGAAGTCCTATAGAACTCAAACTTCTCCCTTGGAACAATCTTCGTTAAAGAAGCAACAACTTCCGACACGACAGTCAATGCCTCCTGAAGTGATGCTACTACAACATACACACTAAATAAGATATGAATCTCATTCAAGAAACTTACAACCTCATCAGGTGTACTTAATTGGACATCAACTTGAGAATGCATTTCTGAATGCATATCTATTACTATATCCTCATAGATTTTGTCCAATTCACCTTCTAGGCTTTGGAGCTCTCTACAGATTGCACTATCTTTGCCAACATTATTTCTAGAAGGAACCTCATCTTCTGAAGAATCACTCTTTTCAACTATTTCAAGCTTGACACCATCAGCATAGTCCTCTAGGTCCCCAAAATATGCATCAATATTGGCCACGTCAACATCTGCACTCTCTTCTTCAACTAGGGGCACAATAGTTTTAGCCACTCTAAGATCAACCTCAGGAACTTCTTCATACAACTCCTCCCAGTCCTCATACTGATTTTCCCTGTTCACATCTTTTATATTAGATTGCAAATTTCCCTGTTGTTGTACACTGCTCTGTTCATGTATAGTGTGTTGTTGAGACAAATTACCCTGTTTCTCAAGTCCCTGTACCAAACTCTGCACACTCCTATTATCAAACATTGGTTGTGAGGGAGTTTGCAATGGTTCAGATTGTAAAGACTATGTTTGAAATAACAAAGGCTGCGTATTAGCAAGGAATGACTGCTAATTAAGGATAGGAGGTTGTGCATAAACATGAGAGGGCAGCGTTGAGTTATCTAAAGGCTAGAAAGAATCATGTAAAGGCTGCATAGCAATGTTTGAGGTGGGTGCATGAACAATTGAAGGGTGTGTAGCATATTGCAGAGGTGGTGTGGACTTTTCAACAGGTAGCATATGATTTGGGGAGAGTGCCCTTGAAATTTGAAATAGTTGCGTTGGACTTTCAAACAAGTGCGATAAGGTATGCCCTTCCTTTAAAGGCTCCAAGGAAGCGAATAAAGGTAGCGATGAAGTTTCAGAAGGCTATGTGGGAAATAATGTGCCCATTTCAAGTGATGCAGTACTCATATGCAGATTTAAAGAATTTGAAACTAGCTTAGAAATAGTTTCACGCCTCACAGCTGGTGTCCCAGCCAAACTGGGTTGTGAACACTCTCCAATAGGCCGCGTTTGATGTGGAGATGCTTGGTTAGAATTTAAATTACTAAAAGACCTGTCCAAAACCAGTGTAGGAGGATCTTCAATGTGCTGCATTGAGTTTGTAGGAGGTTGGAAATGACATAGAGGGTGTGTTGGCACCAATGCTTGATCTTTTCCAAAGATCCGTGTTAACTCATTTCCAAGCTGCGTTAGACCCTATTCTTGCTGTGTATGAACAACTGAGACTGTGGAATGCAAAGGCTGTGATAGACTAGCTTCTAGCAGAGTTCTTAATGGTTGTGAAACATTGACACTCCCATGTGCAACATGCACATTATTTGTATTTTCAAACATATTGAATCTTGAATGAATTCATTTGATGAAGTCCCCTAATTTTGCAAAGATGGGAAAACTTTTTCATTGAACATGACATCGCGACTGCAAACAAGTTGCTTGGTGACTGGATCCCACAAGTGAAAACCATACTGCTCTTCACCATAGCTGACAAATATGCAGCACTGAGACTTAGAATCTAACTTCATGTGCTTTTCCTTGGAGACATGAGTGAAGGCTTCACAGTTGAAAACTCAAAGATGAGAATATGAAATCTATTTGCCCAACCAAACTTCTTCAAGGATATCAAAATCCAATCTGGATGAGGGGCTTCTGTTGATGAGATATACGGTTGTGTTAACCATCTCTGCCCAAAACTCTTTGCTTAGGCCTGTATTGGACAACATGCATCGAGCCCTCTCAAGAATGGTTCTATTCATCCTCTTGGTTGTGTCATTTTCTTGAGGAGTGAATGTGACTGCTTTAATCCATCTAATGCCATTATCTACACAAAAACCATCAAACTCCAAAGAACTATACTCTCCCCCATTATTGGTTTGCAAATTCTCAACAAGTGCTTTCAAAATTTTGAATTTTGAAAAAACTTTTGATTTCCTATTCAGCATGTATACCCATACTTTACGAGTGCAATCATTAATAAAAGAGACAAAATAGTTTGCACCTCCAAAAGATGTTACCTTCGTAGGGCCGAACACATCAGAATGGATGAGCTCTAAAGGTGTTGTCCGCATGTCATTATCAGTCGTCAAGAAGCTGATTCACCTTGGTTTTCCATGGAGACAATGCTCACAAAACTCCAAATCCATAGATTTTAGTCTTGGTAGTTGATCCATTTGAAGCATGACTTCAAGTCCCTTTTGGCTCATATGTCCGAGCCTCTTATGCCAAATATCTGAACCGTTGTCCACAAGCAGCATTGTAACTCCCACTTCACGATGACATTCTAACATATAAAGACTACCCAATTTGTTTCCTTTTTCAAGTACCAAGATACCCTTGGTTACTTTCCAAGTATCTAAAGAAATTTTGACATCACACCCTTGAGCATAAAGGTGACTTATAGAGATGAGATTCTGTTTCAGCATAGGAACATGTCTCACATCTTTCCAGATCCATTTATTTCCATTTTTCAAAGACAATATCACATCACCTTTTCCTACTATTTCACATTCTTTATTATCACCAAGAAAAAATTTTCTGAACATACCTTCTTGATAATTTGTGAAGGCCTCTCAGCATGGAGTAGCATGGAAAGAGGCACCGAAATCGAGCACCCATGAGTCTGCAATAGTGTCACTTGCTAATGAAATCAAAACACCATTATCTTTATCATATGCAGTGTTGACTTCATTATTGCTCACCTTTTCTTGTGCCTTTTCATAATTCCAACAGTTCTTTTTTGTGTGACCCGCTTTGCCACAAAACCAGCATTCTCCATTTTGGCCCCTAGACTTTGATCGTGGTGCAGATTTGGACCTTCTTCTATGATTATTTCTACCTCTATCTTGATCCCTTCCTCGATTGTCTGTACTTATAGCAGTCAAGGCATCACCGGATGAGGGTTCTTGATTTTTTCTCCTCATGTCTTCACTGAGAAGAGTGGCTGCAACATCATCAAATTTTAATTTACTCTTGGTAGCCACGGAAGTGCTAACTATCATCACCACTCCTTCTCAGGTGTTAGGTAGAGAACATAATAACAGAATTGCTTTTATTTCATCATCTAAATTGATACCTACTAAAATCAATTAAGTGACCAAGGTATTGAATTCATTTAGGTGATATGAACTGATCCCACCTTCTCTCATTTTTAAATTGTATAACTTCTTCATGATAAATACCTTGTTTGATATTGATGCCATCATATACATTGCAGAGAGTTTATTCATTCCCATAACTCTTGAGATATCTTCTCTGTTGAAACATTGAAGAGGACATTGCTTGATAGCGAAAGAAAAATAGTGGCCCTTGCTTTCTTATCCAATGTCTCCCACTATTCGTCCGTCATCAAACCTTTTCCTTTGGTTTTCCCGATCAGTGTGAGTGAGAGATCTTGCTTAATCAATTGTGATTCCATTTATACTTTCCACAATCTGAAGTTCTACCCTATGAACTTCTCTATCTTCCATTTATCTATTTCATCCATGCTTCTAAAAATTCTTCACCGATTTTCAACCAGCTTCACCACCGAGCTTCTTCGCCAAGCTTCTTTAGCAAAGCTCTGATACCAGTTGTTGAGCGAAGATAAAAAAATAATATAGACAAAAGCAAATTATTAAATCAAATACATAAACACAGAACCAATGCAAAAGAGAACAACAAAGTTTTTTAACGTGGTTCACCAAATAACTACATCCACTTTGAACAGGGGATAGCTCTCTGTATTAAATCCAGAATCAATAATCTCCATTACAAAATATTTTTGTAGCTCATACCAATATATATCCAGTAGCTAACTATATTTATCCTACAGCAAATACACTGCACTCTCTCTATGACTAACAATAGTCAATACACAATAACCTTCAATAATGGACTATTTTTAACCTCATCATTGAAGAGGGGACATGTAGTGGTTGATACCAAAAGAGGGAGTAGTGGGAGAAATTACACTACAAAGAGGATTGGACTACAATAAGTATACATTATAGCAACAATATGAGGATGTTGGTAAAGATTGTGATGCCTATTTTTAACTCTTGCACTCATTGTGCCTTGTGAGACTTTATTTCTTTGGGGTGCCTTTGTCAAACAATTCATAGGCCTAGTGAATACTTCCCTCTTTTGCAGAAATGTCTACTAGAGTATTCTGAGGATGTTGGCAAGGGAGATGGCAGAATGTTGCAGAAGAGAAAACCCTAACTTTATATTGGTGAAAAATGAAGTTTCAAAACCAATAAAATCAGCAATAAGCAAATTTTGAAAATCTTTAATATCGCCAATAAATGAAGTTTGAAAACCTTTAATATCGGCGATAAACGAAGTTTGAAAACCTTTAATATATGTGATAAACGATGTTTTAAAACTCAAGACTTCACCGATAGAGGCTTTATCGGCTGATTGGGAGGTTAGCTAACCTGAAAAACTGTCGATAAAGCTTTGAAATATAACTTGAACATCTCTTTTAAAGCACGTTTCAATTAAAATTAAATTGCCTAAGCTACAATAAGTGCCCAAAAAGAATTATCCTTTGGTAAATTTAATAGTTTGTAAACATTGGTCATTATCGATTAAAATATTTCCATCCTTTTATAAAGTCACATATGAATATTTCGGCAATGTTTTGAACCTTTGAATTTAATTTTTAAAGCACGTTTCAGCCATTCCTCTCCTCGACAACTTTAAAACTTTTTAAATTTTCATGCCAAGAATAAATTTCTCACAATTTCAAAATTTTAATAATATATTCTTTAATTTTCCAACCTTAGGAAAATTATTAAAGATACATTTTATGCTCAATAATATTCAAAATTCAAAACTGCGAGGCAAATGGGAAGATGAATAATTTTGTAACTCATGAATGGAAAGGTATTCTCAGGGTAAGTACAACAAGATGGGGGGCCAAAAAGGGGTCTTAAGTGGCCACTTTTTTTCTGAAATCAGGAAATGCTGGCCTTGGATGAGAAATTGAGTATAGTTACACTCAAAATTTGAAGATGAAACCAAAACAAGGCTCGTAGTGCTCCGAGTCTGCTTTCTAAACTACTATTATTTTTTGAAAATGACATAGATTAAGGGGTTCAAAAGAGGGAGCCACAGAAATTGGTGTTGTTTCTATCAAAAAAACATAACATAGCATGTTTTGTGGCTCCCTCAAAAGTTCAACTTTTTTTTGGTATTTTTAAAATCGCTTTTAGTGAGAAATTAGCTAATAGCATGTAGTTTATGCCTAATTTTTTTGATAATTTTTTGATGAATATTTGATTTTTTACTAATTTTTAAAGTGGACACATCCTAAAAAATAGAATTTTGGCCGTGCTACCCCTATAAATTTTGAAAACTAATTGAAAATCATTTTTTTCTTTTTTTAATGTGTAGAATGGAGTCTAGTTTCTAAATATGTAATTTTTTTGAAATTTCAATGAATAGTTAATTTACAATGAAAAAAAGACCAAACAGTGGTTTTTGCCCAAAAACGGACACACAAACAAAAGAAATTAAAGATGAAAGGCTTAACATTGTTAAAATGTGAAAAAAATCACATCGTCAAATAGCAAAGAGAAAGCCTAACATTACCCAGGTGTTCGATTTGTTTGACCTTGAAACACATGCAAATCTGAGGGTTAGCACGAATGAAATTATGTGAAATCTTGAAGAATATGGAAAAACCCGTTTGTGGATGTTGAAAAGGCACTCCAAGCCTTTGGGTTGGAAATCCAAGCAAATCCCAAGCCCAAGGCTTGGGATTCCCAAAGAAAAACATAATGTGAGCGCATTATAACACGCTTGCATTATTGTTTGCTTTGCATTTTCCCTTCTCCACAAAAATTTGTGCTGTTTGTCATGTTTTAAATAACACAAGTGCATTATAACGCGCTCGCATTATGTTCCCCTTGAATTTTTTTATGTTCAAGGTTATTAATCATGTATGTATGTATGTATGCATATATGTATGTATAGTGTCGAGGGTAGAGGAGGGTAGAGATGGGAGTGAGCCAGATAGGGGAGGAGAGGGGTGGATAAGGATTGAGTGATTAAGGTTTAAGGTTGAGGGTTGAGGGTTTAGGGATAGGATTTAGAGTTTAGGGATAAGGGATTAGAGTTTAGGACCTTGAGGGATTAGGGTTTAGGGTTGAGGCTTTAGGGATAGCATTTAGGGTTAAGGGTCAAGGGATTAGGGTTAAGGTAGAGTGTTGAGGGTAGAGGGATTAGGGATAGGGTTTAGGGTTGAGGGATTAGGGTTTAAGGTATAGTTTTGAGGGTTGAGGGTTTAGGGATAGGGTTTAGGATTTAAGGTTTAAGTGTTGAGGGTTGAGGATTTAGGGATAGGGTTTATCGTTTAGGGATAAGGGTTTAGGGTTTAGGGTTTAGGGATTAGGGTACCATAAATTATAATTAGGGATTAGGGTTTATGGTTTAGGGACTAGGGATTAGGGTTTAGGGTTTAGGGATGTACAATTAAGGGGTACCATAAATAAACTAGAATTTAGGAAGGGTTCAGAAAATTTTGTGAATCATCATGGGCTGGAGATTAGAGATTTTGTTGTGTTCAAGTACATATCCAAGTCATAATTTAAGGTTAAGATATTTCAAAGAATAGGGTGTGTGAAAAACATCAATGCTCTTCGGCTTATGAATACCAACATTGATACAGATAAAAGATGCCCTTCTTCTAACAGAGTATGCAGCTCAAGTGAACCGATGGGCAGCAAGTTGTTGAATGAGTTGGTTTAATGGGCGTGCCTCCTTCTTCAAGGCCTAGGTGGGCAGGAGTGGGATGTACAATTAAGGGGTACCATAAATAAACTAGAATTTAGGTAGGGTTGGGAAAATTTTGTGAATCATCATGGGATAGAGATTAGAGATTTCATTGTGTTCAAGTACATATCCAAGTCATATTTTAAGGTTAAGATATTTCAAAGAATAGGGTGTGTTAAAATATCATTGCTCTTCAGCTTATGAATACCAACATTGATACAGATAAAAAATGCCCTTCTTCTAACAGAGGATGCAATTCAAGTCAACCAATGGGCAGCAAGTTGTTGATCTTGAATTCATTTCTGATGAAGAAAACAATGATGTTGTTGCAGCAATAGAAGAAAATCAAAATTGTAAGTCTAATTTTATTTATTTCAAATTTCAAAGTAGGCATTTGAATTGTAGCTTTACCTAGAGGATTGGTATAACAAAAACTTAATTATGTTACAAGCCTTTCTTTGGAGAACCCTAGACATTATGGACCCTATCATATAGAAAAGTACATGACAGTGAACTCTACCCACCTTTCAAATTAGATATTTACCTTTTTATTCAATGAAAATGAAGCCACGGAATGTAAACTGACCATGTATACTAGTAAGATCAAATTCTCTGCCTTCTATTCTTATTACTCTTACTTTATTACGAGAAGAGTGTCAAAAAGAATGGATTTAATTGTAAGCTAACATAAGGTGAAGCAGTTTTGTTATTACATTTTTCTAAGGGATCTCTAATAGTCTAATATAATGTAGTCTTCTATAACATGAACATCTGCATTTGTGTGAATGCTAAGCTTTAATATAGTAGAGTATTAAATCAATGCAGTTAGCTATTTATTGGTTTAAAATAACTTAGTTTTTGTAATGGTTTGGGAATGCAGGAGTTGCCAAAAATAGGTGAATGTCCTCTACAATTACCAAGAGAAAAAAGTTTAGTAGTTCTTGTGGATAGAACCAGTAAACAATGGGAGATTATTTGCCTGTTTCATAACAATATACCTCCCCTAAGTGCAGGGTGGATATCAAGAAAAATAGATGTACCCCAATGCAAAGCTTTTCTCATAATGATCATCCTTTTGATTTCAATTGTTAATTACTCACTGTGGATGTACCATACGCATAGCTTTTCTCATAGTGTGTACACCTATTGGCATACTGAACCCCAGATGGGCCAGAAAAACATGCCATATAACATTACTAACATTTAAAAAGTTCATAGCCATTTTTCTGACATATTCTTGCAACTCAAATATCTTTAAGAGAAGAGTGTCAAAAATGATGGGTTTAACAACCTAACATAAGGCAAAGCAGTTTTGTTGGGTTTAGGGATAGGGTTTAGGGTTTAAGGTTGAGGGATTAGGGTTTAGGGTTGAGGGATTATGGTTTAAGGTATAGTGTTGAGGGTTTAGGGATAGGGTTGATAGTCATAGGATTAGGGTTAAAGTAGAGTGTTGAGGGTAGAGGGATTAGGGATAGGGTTTAGGGTTGAAGGTTTAATGATTGAGGGTTGAGACTTTAGGGCTGAGGGTTAAGGGATTGGGGTTTAAAATATAGTGTTGAGCATCGAGGGTTTATGGATAGGTTTTAGGGTTTAATTTTTAAGGGTTAAGAGTTAAGGGATAGGGTTTAGGGTTTAGGGATAAGGGATTAGGGTTTAAGGTATAGTGTCGAGGGTTGAGGGTTTAGGAATAGGGATAGCATTTAGGGTTTAGGGATGAGGAATTAGGGTTGAGGGTTGAGGGATTAGGGTTTAAGGTATAGTGTCGAGGGCTGAGGGTTTATTGATAGTGTTTAGAGTTGAGGGTTGAGGGATTAGGTTTTAGGGTTGATGGATTAGGGTTTAAGGTATAGTGTTGAGGGTTGAGGGTTTAGGGATAGGGTTTAGGGTTGATGGATTAGGGTTTAGGGTCGACAGATTAGAATTTAATGTTGAGGTTAGGGTTAGAGTGTCGAGGGTAGAGGGATTAGGGATAGGGTTTAGGGTTGAAGGTTTAAGGATTGAGGGTTGAGGCTTTAGGGATGAGGGTTTAAGGCTTAAGAAATGGTGTTAAGTGTTGAGGGTGCAGGGATAGGGTTTAAGTTTTAAGGGTTAAGGGTTAAGGGATAGGGATTAGGGTTTAAGGTATAGTGTTGAGGGTTGATGGTTTAGGGATAGGGTTTAGGTTTGAGGGATTAGAGTTTAGGGTTGATGAATTAGGGTTTAATGTTGAGAGTTGAGGGTTGAGGGTTGAGGGTTTAGGGATAGGGTTGATGGTCAAGGGATTAGGGTTAGAGAAGAGTGTCAAGGGTAGAGGGATTAGGGATAGGGTTTAGGGTTGAATGTTTAAGGATTTAGGGTTGAGGGTTTAGGGATGAGGGTTAAGGGATTAGGGTTTAAGATATAGTGTCGAGTGTCAAGCGTGTAGGGATAGGTTTTAGGGTTCAAGTTTTAAGGGTTAAGGGTCAAGGAATCAAAGTTAAGGGTTGAGGGATTAGGGTTTGATGTCAAGGGTATAAGGATTAGGGATAGGGTTGGAGGGTTTAGGGATAAGGGATTAGGGTTTAAGGTATAGTATCGAGCCCATTGAGGGTTTAGGAATAGGGATAGCATTTAGGGTTTAGGGATAAGAGATTAGAGTTGAGGGATGACGGATTAGGGTTGAGGGTTGAGGGTTGAGGGATTAGGGTTTAGGGATAAGGTTTAGGGTTGAGGGATTAGGGTTTAAGGTATAGTGTTGATGGTTTAGGGATAGGGTTTAGGGTTAAGGGATTAGAGTGAAGGGTTGAGGGATTAGTATTTGACGTTGAGGGTTGAGGATTAAGGCTTTAGGGTTGAGGGTTTAGGGATAGGGTTGAGGGTCGAGGGATTAGAGTTAAGGGTGGAGGGATTAGGGTTTGACGTTGAGGGTTAAGGGTTGAGGTTCGAGGGTCGAGGGTTTAGGGATAGGGTTGAGGGTTGAGGGTCGAGGGATTAGGGTTAAAGTAGAGTGTCAAGGGTATAAGGATTAGGGATAGGGTTGGAGGGTTTAGGGATAAGGGATTAGGGTTTAAGGTATAGTATCGAGCCCATTGAGGGTTTAGGAATAGGGATATCATTTAGGGTTTAGGGATAAGAGATTAGAGTTGAGGGATGATAGATTAGGGTTGAGGGTTGAGGGATTAGGGTTAAAGTAGAGTGTCGAGGGTATAAGGATTAGGGATAGGGTTGGAGGGTTTAGGGATAAGGCATTAGAGTTTAAGGTATAGTACCGAACCCGTTGAGGGTTTAGGAATAGGGATAATGTTTAGGGTTTAGGGATAGGGTTTAGGGTTGAGGGATTAGAGTTAAGGGTTGAGGGATTAGGATTTGACGTTGAGGGTAGAGGGTCAGGGCTTTAGGCTTTAGGGTTTAGGGATAGGGTTGAGGGTCGAGGGATCATAATTAAGGGTTGAGGGATTAGGGTTCGACATTGAGGGTTGAGTACATTGAGGTTCGAGGGTTGAGGGTTAAAGTAGAGTGTCGAGGGTATAAGGATTAGGGATAGGGTTGGAGGGTTTAGGGATGAGGGATTAGAGTTAAGGGTTGAGGGATTAGGGTTTAAGGATAAGGTTTAGGGTTAAGGTAGACAAGGAGTGACTGAGAGACATAGAGAGGGGAGAGGTAGAGAGGTGAGGGGGAGAGATAAGTGAGGTATAGAACATGAGTTAATGGAACTAGAGGTGAGATATTGTAAAGGTGCTATCGAAGGGGAGATAGGCACAAATTTTTATGGATCAATCTATAATAGGACAAAACGCGAGTGCGTTATAACACGAGCGTGTTATAATGCGCTCACATTTTGTCCTACTATAGAAATGGTAAAAAAGTGTTGACCCCTGTGTTCCAGGCCCACATGCTTTGTTTTCATGCTGATTATGTGTGTGCTCCAACAAAAAAGAAGTGCTTTCATGTTGTTGGGAAGTTCACATGCACATTTTACACATTCTACCACATTTGCATGATCTTTCCACCACCTTTTCTTCTTTGCCAACTTGAGAAGGAGGAAATAAAATAGTTTTCACACCAAGTTTGATATATATCTATTCAAGTTTCAATTTTTGTAGTGTTGCAATGTTAATTGTGATTCAATTTTAGGAATTTAACATTATAGATTGGTTAATAGTATTGTTGTTAGTAATTATATTTGAGTGTTATTCAATTTAACATTGAAAAGGAAGCAATTGGTGAAAAACTCAAATTGTTGAGGAGTTTGATGCAAGAAGAAAAAAAACACTACATAATTGGGTACTCTCTCCATTCAAATCTTCATTTTTTAGGTATGTCAAGTCTTTACATGCATGTTCTTTACATTTTCCTTAATTCTATTTGAATTACTTTATCATGATTTATCATACATGTTTAAAATAGACACATTCCCAATCAAGCAAGCAGCCTACAATCTCACATGATGCCATGTATATTTTCTACACTTGGGCTCTTTAATAATTATGTGTAATAAACAGACCTTAACAAACCATGATGTCAAACTATACAAGCATAAATCCTTATGACATAATAAAAATACAATCCCACTATTATCTTGTCATATTAGCAAGTTAAAATACAAATGAATAGGTGCCAAGATCATACAAGTATGCACATGACATGATGATTTGTATGCACATATCTTTGGCTAGGACATTCCTTATGCACCTATTCATGATGATTTGTACATGCACATGACACAACAATTGTTGTCTATTCCTTCACAAGCCACCCAAATCCTAGTATCCCTAGTACCAACAAAACACCTTCTCAATTCCAAATCCTAGTAGCCCTAGTAACAACAAACATGTCAAATTGGGTCTGCCTCAGCCTTTTCAAGCATGAAGTCCCATGTACTCTTTTCATGGCTGCAATAATTTTCTTTGTATGCTTTGTACTTATTTTGGTTGAGTGACATTTACTCTTTTACATGATGATTGTATGTACATTTACTATGAAGGGTTGAATGACATATATTTTAGTTATTTGTATGAATTCATTTCTTAGGAACTAATATTGGTCTCTGTATCATGCTATAGACAAATTCTTCGTCATGCTGAGGAAACAATCAAGAATTAAACCAACAAAGGAAGAGATAGAAGCTAAGAATGCAAAGAAAGTAGTGGCTATGAGGGAACTTCGTGAGAAGAGGAAATTGGACACGATAAGTGAAGACATGCCAATTGAAGAGGAACCACAACCATCACAAAGAGATATGGTATTAGCGGCACAAAGAGAATAATTGCAAAAACTTCGTGCTATGAGAGATTTGAATACCATAGTTGGAGACACGTCCTCTACCGCAAGTCAACATGTATGAACACCATCTACCACATCTCAAGTTGAGAGTACATCATCACTCACATGTGATGAAGGAGGTACGCCATCGTTCCCACCTCAACCTCAAGGTACATCATCTATTCCATCTTCGATCGAATGTATGCCATCTATTCCATCTATTCCTAATGTTGAGATGAATTTATCTAACTTAACACCACCTAGAATTTTGCATAGAAAGCTAAAGTATTTGATCGATATTGATGAGAATATTTTGTAGCCAATGGAATGTAAGATTCCAAAACTCACTTGTAGAAGATATGCTCATAAGATTTGGAGATTGTTCTTTGAAAAGTTAAATGAGACTGCAAGATGTCAACTATTCCTTGAAATGATGAGAAGTATAAAGTATAGGTCCATCATGAAGATTCTTGGGTTGAGAACATCAGAGGCTTCAAGTGAAAAATCTATTGTCAAGAATCTAATGAGTGCTTATGAGAGTGTGGGTAACACTTCACGCACAAAAGATAGTAATGCAACACGGCGTGTGATTACATCAACTATAGTAAGTAGTCAAATGAGGAAAGCTCATCTCATTAGAAAGACAAGTCAAAAATTGAGAATTAATAGGAAAACTTTATCAAGAGTTGTTGGAAGACGCCAAATAATTGAGGACACTAATGCCAATGAATTATGGGCGTTCTCGGAGAGACTACCACGAAAAGATAAACCAATTGTTGAAGCATTGAGATCACTAATTGAAGACTTTTGGAAGAATAACACAAGGGTATCTCTGAATCAAGGGGATGTGGTAAGAAGGAGAATCAGTAGTCAGAACTGTGAGCCACATCCAAAGCATTTTTTGGATGAGACTCAAACATAGTTTTATGGTAAATTTCTAGAGAAGTATCCTCAAATTAAAATTTGTCAAAGATATTTTGAAATGCTAAAACCTTTCTATGTCAAGATAAATCACACACGCACTACTTGTTGTTGTAGATTACATATTGAATTCTCTAACCATTTTGATGTTTATAGGTCTATATATTTAGATATGCATACTAACAATGTTTTGCAGGGTTGTGCCATACGTGCCCCACCAACATCTTCAAGAGATTTCATATCAAGAATTTTATGTGAAAGAGAGGAAGGTCAAATATTCTACAAGAAATTATGCTTGGATGGCACATGTCATCGTTGCGGTGGCTTGCAACATTTGCCAATATGTGAACATATGGAAAGAACACATGCGGTTGGAAATGAACTAGTAGAGTTTGGCAAGTATAAAACAGTGGCATACAATACAAAATATGGTAAAGAAGCAAAGAGGTGTGAATTGGTTATTGAAAAGATTCCAGTGTATTAGTTTATGCCTATATTTCATGATAGCATAGTGTATGAGTATGCAAGACATGCCCATAGAGCTCGATGGTTGGACTTGCAATTCAAGTTGTGCAAGGACAATTTTCAGTTAGTAGCATTGTTTCAGTCATTGACTTTGCAGAGAACTATAGTCTACAGCCACAGCGTGAGGTGCAATCACAATATTACAACTCCACATAGGTTTCTATATTTATGCACATCGCATTCATCCATGCAAATGATAGTACAGAGGATGACAGAAAGATCATAAGGGAGTATAATTTCTATATTAGTGATGATCGTACGCATTCTATGGAGTTTGTGCAAGGTTGCTTTCAGGGGTTCTACAATGATTTGGCTAGAAGGGGCATATAATTTAGTCAGCATATCATATGGTTGGATAACTGTGTGTCACAATTCAAGAACTCGCAAAATTTCTATTGGCTGAGTAGGAGGCATAATTTTACAGGCATTCAGCATATGTGGAACTTTTGTGAGGTCGGGCATGGAAAGGGGGAGCATGATGGTGTAGGAGCATGTATCAAAAGAGCCATAGCATGAGAAGAGTTAAATTATAAAGACAATGCAAAGTTGACAGATGCAAAATCGATTGTCAAGTGGTGTAATGCTTCCATTGGTCCAGGTAATGAAGGTAAGTCTTCAGTTCATAGATTTTTTTGGTTGATAGATGATACTAACATTGCATCATATGAGGACTATTGTACACTGACAGGATCAAATGAGATGCACTCTTTCAGAAGCTCAATTGTAGGTTCATGGAGTATCCATACGCGAAAGATGTCATGCTTTTGTTCTTCCTATACAATTCAAGCCTGGGATGAGTGTGAGTCAAAGGAGTGGGTTGACGAATGGCAGTTAAGTTATCTTAGCCCACTTGACACGTATCGACCCCCGACAACACTAGAACTAACACAAATAGAATCATCAGTTGACTTTGACCACATATCATATCTAGTTCAACCAGGTAATATATCTATTTTCATAGTTTTTGAAATTCCTAATGTCATCTTACTTTGTAGTGTTTTTGTAATGTTGACTAATTTCATCTAATTTGCTAGCTATATCAATGTAGGGCACGTATATGCAGTTATTGTAGATGAAGATAATGAAGAGGGAACATATTATTACTTATGTCATTGTGTTGAGGCCAAAAAAAAATTGGAGGCCCCAGTTACAGATGGAGAAAACATCGAATACCCTACAGGCTCAGTGGTTATTACTGGGACATGGCTTAGAAGGTACCCACGTAAGAGTGTTGATGTTTGGCTATTTCAGGACTTTGACATGCATCAGAAGATTATTCATTACTTGAACCTTGTCGTGGCATCCAATGTTCATTTGATACAGTATCGAGGTAGACCTTTGAACAAAATCTTGTGGAAGGTGCGTGAGTCTGACCATGAAGCAATACTTGACACAATAAAGAGTAGAGCAGACCCAAATGGTTCATTGGATTAATTTGTAAGTATTCACATTGATTTTGTAAAGTCGTGTTACATTGAGTTGTAAGTATGCACATTAATTTGTAAGGTTTGTCTTTTTTTATTTCCTGCTGCACTTTTACACATATACACATTTTTACATCATCATGTTATGCTTCATGGGGTTAGACTTAAGTTATAGATGAAGTTGATCCTGAGAATAATGTATAAAATCTAGGTAATGTATAAAATATAGGTGTCTCTAGGTGTCTTGGTTTCTAACTAGATAATAGGTGTCTCTAATTGTGATGTAGAGGCAATGGGATAGTTGGAGGATGGCAAACTAGACAAGGTTTCCTTATGCTCTAAAGCCCAAATTTCATGATCATTATACAAAAGTGGGAATAGCAGTTAGAGATTCTAAATTCTTCATAGAAAAGGTGATTTCAGATGCTATGGGACCCATTCCAATCATTGCCAAAGGCAGACCAAACTTAGGATTAACACTTCCTTCACAAACCCATGAAATGGCTTGTAGCCCTAAAAAAAGAGAACAGTCCTAATAACTTTTGATACAGATCTTCAAACACAGAACTTGGACAATCAGTAGATACCCATTTGGACTCCCTATCACATATCCAAAACTGGGTATAGGTTGTTTTGGATGATATACCCTAACTGTCATGCCCACATCTCCCGTGCAGACATGACACACAAACACGCATGTCATGACCACAATTACCATGTGGTTATGACATGAAGTACGAAAAAAAATTTCTCCCTACCCTAAGAACCACCTCGCACGCGCAAGCGTGCTCAGTGGCATTACACCTGAGGCGTAAACATGACAACTTATTCGATGAGGTGCAGGCTATCTAGGGTATACGACACGAAGTGTGTCGCTCCTAGGGTAGATCGATTTCCAATCTAGTCTCTAAGTTTCCTAGGAGTAGATGATATTTACCAACAACCAACCCTAACTTAAAATGATAAGTGATGTTTAAAAGATGTCATGATGGCACTCGATTGAAGGTGGAATGATCGAAGGATCGCACTAAAATTAATCAAACAATGAGTAAAATATAGCCTAAATAACTAGCATAACACGTCTCGATAAACACAAAAATAAGTCTAAGAATAATCCACCAAAAAGGAAAATAACATATAATGTAAAATAATTCGCTATAATGAATCAAATAAATTTAATAATGCAATTGGATTCAAATTAAGAATAATTTCAGAGATGAATAAAAATAATTTAATTTAATAAAATGGAATTAATTGTCAAGACACCAATAAAATCCAAGGAGGTAATCGAGTCTATTATTAGATACATTTGGCAATAATATTTTAATAACCAACTCAAAATAATTTTAAAGAAGAGGGAAGGGAGTTTAAATAACCCTCCCCGGGTAATTTCAATAATAAATTTGATATAATTAACAACGTAAAAGAAAGGCCTAGGAAAAAGATCTATAATCCCATTGAATAAAAATAATAAATAAATAAATAGATAAATTAATAAATAAATAAAAATATAAACTTAGCTCACAAGACAAAATTCATTATTCTCCCTAACCTATTCAAAATTAGAAACCAATCTAAGAGTTTCTAAGAGGTATTCTTAACCATAAAAAGAAATGAGCCTAAGGAGATAATAAAATTAAAATTTCAATTTAAAACTCTCAACCTCACAAATAAAATACATGTATTAATAAGTCTAATTTTAAAAGCCCTATTCCAAATTTTAAATTGTTTTCTAAGTGAAAACCCTAATCTATTCCTTTTGCTAATCTCTTTTCTTCTTGTTGCCCTAATATCTTTTCTTTGTTTTCCTTCTCTTTTAGTTGCAGGTCTAGGGTTTGGAGCAGCCATGGATGATTCCCACGGAGGTTTGCCCAAAGGAGTCTCTGTTTTAAGTTTCTGAGTCATTTCTTACTTTTTTTTTTTGGGTAGCATACCATACATATGTTGTTTGTTTTACATTTATTTATTTATTTTGTATTTTTGGCAGCATAAAAATGCAGGGTCGACAGCAGGGATTTTAGGTGGAGGCGGCGGTGATGATCACAGCTGGAGGGCGGAGGGCATGGTGGAGGGGAGTTCGTGGTGGTGGAGTGGCGGAGGAAGGGCGGCGCTGTGTGGTCGGGACTGCGTTGTGCACAGGGAGGTGGAGCTGCGAAGGTGGAGGCGTGGTGGTGGAACGCTGCGCAGGGAGCAGCGCTGGAAGGGGGGCATTTGGACGGCGCGCTAGGCACGGTGGTGCAGTGGGGAGGTGACACCGCGAGGTTGGGCGGAGAAGGAGGGCCTGCAGGTGGTAAGTATTGGGTGGGGTGTGGGGTGTGGGGGAGGCAGAGCCCCCACCCACACCCCTCTTTTACTAAGGGTTGGGGGGGACTATGGCAGCGCCACAGTCCCCTCTTTGATAATTTTTTTTTTGTATATTTTTTTTTCTTTAAAAAAAAATAATAAACAGCAACTCGGATAATGAGAATATTCCTTTTTCTTTTCTAAAATCATTTAAATGTATATAAATACAAAAAAAATCTCACAGAGATGCACTTTATTTATTATATATATTTTGTCAAATAATTGTTGTAGGGCAGAAATGCTATATATTATTAAAATTGCATTTATTTACCATTTATTTCAAAAAAGAACAAACTAATCAAATTATAGAGATGGGGAAACTACAAGATCCAGTAATTCTAAATTTTTTTTTGATTAAATCGCATATCTACAGTTTCCTTTTAAGTACTGGTGCATTCATCCCAAAAGAATGACAGAGAATGATCTCATTTGCAACAATTGCATGATTTCATATACACAAAAGAATTTCTTCTATCTTCATATAAACCAAACTGCAACTTGAATCAACTCACGATAACACAATTTATCATTTTCATTTGCACATGCAAGGATAGAAGTATGTAAATAAATGTTTGGAAGCAGCTTAAAATATACAACATTTCAACCTTCTTCTCCTATTTTTTTTTTGCAACATACTAACCAAGACTTCAAATGCACAAATCAGATAACTATTTTAACTTCTTTCTTTTGGAACAATACACAGAAGTAGAAAATACATTTCCTTCCTTTATCTATAATAAAATCTAAATAGTAAAACACATCTATAATTCTCATGCAAATCTCTATTCTCAACTTACATTATAGGTAAGAATAATCAGCATTCAAGTAGATTGAGAGCATTGTTTTCATTACACAAATTGGTTCTGATAACCAACTTCATATACAAAATATAAACAGTATTATTAGACAACATAGTGTCAGCATTTCACTATCTACCCCAGCCACTCAATGGCAGATAACCAAATGAAGTCCTTCACAAGTAAAATACATTGAGGCCACAATGGCCATGGCTTAGTAGCCACTAAATACTACAAGCCACACAAAGAGGAGCTCTCATCCCTTTTTTTTTCTTTCTTCACTTGAAAATCTGCAATTGAACACAACAACAAGGCACAAAAACTAGCCACTAAGAAGGAAAAGCTCTCCTCCCTACCGTAGACCCGCAAGTGGGTCACCCCCAAGCTAGGGAGGTAGAGAATTCACACCGGGTTTCATTTCACAACAACAATTCAAGCACAAAATCAAAACACCCCATAGGTTTAACACATAACTATGCTCACATCCATGAGCTTGGTGAGGGTAGGGAATAGACCTCTCAACTTAAAGGGGCTCCCAATGATAAGGAAGTTCTCAACACATGGCCTCAAGCCAACATCCCTAAACACCACAGTCCACAAGAAATCTCACACGCTTGGCACTCTTGCCAAATAGATAACTCCTCCCCAAATGATAATAGGCCCTCAAGGCATAAACACATAAACACAAACTGCGGGAGAGCCCCCAAGGATTGTTCCTCTCCCCTACCGATACTAGTTGAGCATTTCCTCCATTGGAGGTGCTCTCACCATGATGCCCAACCCAACATCAAATGCAAAAGAAAACATCACAATGCAAACAAATTTACAATCAAAATTCTAACATGGAAACATCTTATAGCAAAGCAAACAACAAGATAAGAGCCTACCTTCAAGGTCTTGACAATAGATGTAGAAATTGGTGAAGAGCTCCAAGCCTTCCCAAGCCTTCCAACCTTTTCAGATTTTCTTTCCAACCTTTTCTAACTCCTCCAAACTAGTAAGGAAATCTAAATTTGCAAGATGTCTTTAAAAATGCAAGGAAAAGAATAGAATGGAAGAACCCCCATTCCTCTACAAGAGGGGCTATTATAGGCCCTCTACTTGGCCTTGAGAGAATGAGTTGGTGACATTTGTCACCATCTCTTCCCTCCACCCAAGCCACTTGGAATAAAGGGAAGGTAAGAGGATGACAAGTGTCCTCCTCTCCCTCCACCTCCATCTCCACCTCATGAAGACAAAGGCCTTGAGTGGTGCTCCCACTCACTTGGGAGTTTGGGAGGACTCTTGGAGACCTCCCTAGTCCTCCTTGGGAATACTTCCCAAAACATAGGGATGGGAGATGGGTTCTTCCCAAGGCAAGGCCCATCCCTCATCTTCCCTTTTCCCCATTTTCGTCACTTTGACTCAACCATGGGTTAGGGTGACCTAAGGTGAGTCAAAACTAGGGTTAGGTGGTCCAAGTTGACCCTAGACTCATGGTTGACCACCTAGGGTAACTTTTGGGACCCTAGGGGTCATGAAAGGGGTCAAAAATCCACATAAAAAATGGCCCAAATAAAATAATAAAAATACCAATTGACATAAATCAATTAAGATTTTACAACACATAATATTAATCAAAAAGAAGGAGAGGGGGTACTAAGGCTTAAATAAAAATAATTAAAATTTAAACCAAGCACAATAAATCATCATGCAATTTCACACGTGATCCTTATCCCTCTTGGGAACGGATTGGCTTAACTGGGAATAACATGGTGTGATTCCTACCTCCAATTTCCCATGGCTAGGGAATGTAAAACCTGCACATCTCGATCAAGTGTCAATTCTGTCATGAAAAGTGATAGCCGAAGCAACTGAAAATTAAGTTCACGCAAACAATACAATAATATCCAATAATACATAAATCCAAATTAACTGCACTATCCAAACCTATGTCCATTAGTCCATATCACATAATCATTAGAATCACAACACATCATCAACTATAAACTCGTAAGTTGAATCACACATTAAGCATCACTATGACCAAATCGAGTCACATATGACAAATCAATGTCCTAACATAATCAGTGGATGAAAATCAAGTTTACATAATGAAACATAATCACTAAGGTCTGATAACGTCATCTATTGCATGGTACAATGATCAAAAAGTGGAAGGTAAAATAATCGGCCTCACACTAACCTATAACTCCTCTCAATAACCTAGAGCCCCAATTAGGCCTAAAATACAAAGAGACCCCCTTTAAATTCACACACAAAACTCAACCAATGACTTGAGCACTTAGTATTCATGCCAAAACTATGAATTTTGTGGGTTTTGTCCTCCTACAATTTGATGTTCCCAAAAATGCCTCTATGGTTCCTTTTCTATGTCTCTAAATATCACCTAACACATGGTTTTGTTAGGTTTCCTCAAAGAAAACTTCTTCTCCTCAGATTTCCTGCCAAAAACTCATTTTCCTCAAAGAAAACTTCTTCTCCTTAGATTTCCTACCAAAAACTCATCATAGCATACTAGAACAGACCTACCATATGTTTTGATATTCTAAAGGCTCTTAATACTTGAATAAATCCTTGAGTATTATCAACCACTATTTGAAGCTCTTGTCACATCAAGGCACTAAAGAGATAATGGCTACATATGCAAAAGGCACCTAACATTCTTTGATCATTCTTGGGAAGCATTTCACAGGGTGCTCTATTAGAGATTTCTTAATCTAGGCGCCATAAATGGATGTCCTATATCAAGGCGCCACTATTTAGTTGCTTTATGTAAAATGGGCGCCCAAACTTCTAATGACTCCAAACACTCCTAATCAATAAGAATCACTTTCACAAGACTCTACATGATTACTTACTTAGGCGCTCATGATGACTTATTCACTCTTTTGCATGCTTCCTACATCAAGGCGCCAAATCATATTAGAAACCTTCATAAGGGTGCCAAAAGGAGTAAGTATTGATGAACCCTGCGCCTTAATTTATTGCTTAGTCTTTCATTATTCCCAATTTGCTTGTCCTTCTCTAAAAATTTCACATTGGAACACCCACTCCAAAAGTTTCAACATTCATACCTTTAAAATGCTCAAAATGACTTTTTCTTCATTCTAGTTTGTCCTAAGAACCTTAGGCGCACTTATAAGGCAACTGTGATTCAAAAGAGTGCATTGGATCTTTGGAGACTTACATACTTCTCCTCTCTAAGTGCCTAAAGGTGATCAAACTTCCAAACAAGGGCGCCTTATGATATTCATCCAACTACAAGGCACCTTATGATCTTCATCCAACTACAGGGCGCCAAATCAAGTCAAGAACCCATATGAGGGTGCCAAGGTGGATAGCAGGAGGCATACAATGTGCCTTAGGGATTTATGCTTTGCATGAGTTATTTAAAGGTGCTACCCCTTTGGAAGTTTTAACTTGGTGTTCTATCTTAGCATGCATTCATGGATGAAGGCCCTCTAACGCGGGAGCCAAAAATCATAACTCACCCTACTTCCTCTAGACACCATTTGATGATCTCTCCAACACTCTGGATCTAGGGCGCTAAATCATGATGATGACCTATATACCATTCTCCCAAGGCGCTCATAATGAATGAAAAGAAGACCAAGGGCACCCAAGCTTAATAGACTTATTTCTTTCAATTTTGATGATCCAAACTCTTGCAAAATGACATCCACTTTCATGCCTTTAGATCTTCCTTCACATACAGGGCACCAAATCAAGTTGAAAAATCTACATAAGGGCGCCAAAATGGATGAAAGGAGACATGAAATGCGCCTTAGGACTCCATGCTAAGGTTTGAACCATTAAAGTCTCTTGATATTAGGTGCTCATGATGATGAAAATTAGAGTTTTTTCCTTTCCTAGGCACTCATCTAAGATGTTTGAATGATAAGTAGTGCCTCGACCTCTATAATGTACATTGGGCGCCAAAATCAAGGTGATTTTGGTAGCAAAGGGTGCCTAGAATCTCTAGATTTGGATTTAGGCATTTAGAAAATCTCAACACAAGGTGTTACCTTTTGGGGCTCTGCCTTTGGCACTCATATGATGTATCCTTATTATCCTAGATGCTTTTCATGCCAGGAGGCCAGAAATTGGTCAAAAATCAAAGAAAAAGTGCCTCAATCCATAATTTATTCGACACTTCACAACATCACTCTTCCTCTTCCCGGATCTAGGGCACTCTTACTTATTGAAACAAATAACTCTCAGGGAGTCTCTGTATAGGATTTGCAAAGCTTGCTCGGTAAACCTACTCCAAGGTGAAATCAAAAACTAGGGGGTCCCCATCATGATGGGGTGATGTGTGATTTGGTCACAACAAGTCCTTCAGTTGCACTAATGGTGCAGGGGCACCTCAGTTGTCATGCCTCCAAGAGGGGTCAAAAAATAAAATTTTGTTTTGATTGAGCCAATTGTATGTAATAAGGTCTTCTCAGACCATTTCATTTCTTTTTAAGTCACTTTGAGTCATTTGGGGTCAGTTTGAGTCTTTGAGTCATATTGCAAAAAAGTGTCAATGTTGTCAAGTTGCACAAAGCAACTTTTGCATTTTTGGTGTCCTGCTATTGACAGTTCCAACGCATCCGGATGGGTACGTTTAGGCTAGGCATGGTTCTATTTTTCACCCAAACATGTCAAAATAGTCCGAGCTACATTGTACCGACGATATCCCTGAAGAGTCCAAAGTGCAAAAAGGCAGTAATCTTTAACGAGATGTTAATCAAAAACCGTGTCACTTAGAAACATTCTGTCTAAGGCAACACGATCATGTAGAGTGCCTCTACAATAACCTCTCTCGGATTTTTATATCTCTAAGGCATTTGCCCATGGTGAAAGGTTTTCTGCTGCCCTAAAAATCGTCAAAAGGAGGCAGTGTAAAGTTGCAAAGGGGTGTAACTTTCATCCTGCTCCTAATGCGACCAAACTAACAATTCCAATGCATCTGGATGGGTACATTTACACTAGGCATGGTCCTATTTTTCACCCAAACATGTCAAAACAGTTTGAGCTACATTGTATCGACGATATCCCTGAAGAGTCCAAAGTGCAAAAAGGCAACAATCCTTGACGAGATGTTACTTGAAAACCATGTCACTTAGAAACATTCTGTCTAAGGCAACATGATCACATAGAGTGCCTCTACAATAACCTCTCTTGGTTTTTGATATCTCTGAGGCATTTGCCTGTGGTGAAAGGTTTTCTGCTGCCCCAAAAATCGTTAGAAGGAGGTAGTGTAAAGTTGCAAAGGGATGTAACTTTCGTCCCTCCTGATGCGACCAAACTGACTATTCCAATGCATTTGGATGGGTACATTATGCTAGGCATGGTCCTATTTTTCACCCAAACATGTCGAAACAGTCTGAGCTACATTGTACCAACGATATCCCTGAAGAGTCCAAAGTACAAAAAGGCAGTAATCTTTGACAAGATGTTACTCAAAAACTATGTCACTTAGAAACATTCTGTTTGAGGCAACACCATCATGTAGAGTGCCTCTACAATAACCTCTCTCAGTTTTTTATATCTCTGAGGCATTTGCCCATGGTGAAAGGTTTTCTGCTGCCCCAAAAATCGTCAGAAGGAGGCAGTGTAAAGTTGCAAAGGGGTGTAATTTTCATCCTGCTCTTGATGCGACCAAACTGACTATTCCAATGTGTCCAAATGGGTACATTTACACTAGACATGGTCCTTTTTTTCACCCAAATTTGTCAAAACAGTCTGAGCTACATTGTACCGACGATATCCCTGAAGAGTCTAAAGTGCAAAAAGGCAGCAATATTTGATGAGATGTTACTCAAAAATTGTGTCACTTAGAAACATTCTGTCTGAGGAAACACGATCATGTAGAGTGCCTCTATAATAACCTCTCTCTATTTTTTATATCTCTGAGGCATTTGCCCGTGGTGAAAAGTTTTTTGTTGCCCCAAAAATCGTTAGAAGGAGGTAGTGTAAAGTTGCAAAGGGGTGTAACTTTCATCCTACATGGTGCAAGTTTTAAGTTGATTTCCTCCAAGGTACCAATGTGAGGTTGTTTTGATGGCAAAGGGTGCCTTGATTCATGATGTTGAATCTCCTTCCTCCTAGGCGCCAAAATGGATAGTTTAGACAAGAAAAGGCGCCTTAGTATACTTAGCTCATTTCTTGGCAATTTGATGGCTTCAATCACTTGTTCAAACCTATAGGAGACCATTTTACACTTAGGCACTAGATATTAGGATTTAGAACATCTTCCTTCAAGGCGCCAAAATGGGGTTATTTAGACACAAAAGTGCGCCTCCATACAAGATGCTTATTCTCCTTCCACTTAGGCACACATTCATGATGATCCAAGTGACAATAGGTGCCTAGACTTCCTTTGGTAAGATTTAGTCATTTTGAAGGTTCTAACACTAGGCGCTACAGTTGGAAGTGATTTGAAGTTCATTTTCCTCTAGGCGTCCAAAATAGATGCTGGAGACAAGAAAAGGCGCCTAGGCTTCTTTTGATGATTTTCAAAGTCTTCCTAAGTTATAATATGTTATATTGACCCTTAGGCGTAAATAGATGATCTAGGATGACTCTAGGTGCATATCCAAGGTGATATCTAGTGTAATATATAGGTGGAGAACCACTGAAAACTGCATCAATACTATGACCCTAAAATTTTATTAAAATCATCAAACTAAATTAGTTAATCTTGCATTTCAAAAATAAATTTTAATAAATTAAATTCAATAAATTTGTTAATATTTACCTGAGTATCAAGGCTGAAAGTCTCACTCAGGGGGGTATCTGTCATCACCATCTGCTCAGCTATAGATGTAGCCTATGCACCTGCGTCCTGACCATCCATAGGGTCATAACCACAGGCTGACCCGCAAGTCTGACAAGCATGGGGTGGGACCCTACTCCTCATACTATCTCCCAACCCACTCTGTGTTGTAGGACTGGCATGCTCTATGATGCTCTGGGTCAAGGCACTAACGGACTGAAGTGTATCGACCTCAACACTCTCCTTCACAATGGAAGGGATAGAAACATACTCATGGGCTGGTCTGCTGATTACTCGTCTCACTTCCCACTGTGGGTCAACACGTGCCCCTGGTCTATCTTGTGCTGACCCCCCACCTCTACCCTGAAAGTCCCACATATCAAAATAGTTTGGCACTTTATTGAGGACAAACTCACAGTAGAGTTTCCTCAAAAAGTATTGCAGGACCTCATTATTATTACATGGAGGATGGTCAAAAACCATCCACCACCTCTGCCCAAAATTGTCCCTTATCACTTAGTTGTTGCACCAATGGATAGGGAACCTCTTGCATGTAATGGGTGGAGGTTTATTTGTTTGTGGGTTTGTGAAAATCGAACACAAGTCTAATTTTGTAATTTGTAATTTTTTCACATCTTGGTATGACAACTTGTCTGCATAATAGTCTCTAAACTCTCTCCTCTTATCCGTCCAACTAGTTATTTGCTTGCTAATTGAATCTAAATTTGATAACATAGATTCAAGAGATTCAGTAAGCATGGACCTATGCAAGGTTGAAGTGGAAGGATCTTTCAACCTTGCAATTATATGTTCAATTTCTTTTTTGTTGTTTTCAATTTGCCCCATTATATTTTCTTATGTTCCAGGGGCATGTCCAGGAATGGATGGAGGAGGTTGTTGTTCCATAGGTATTTCCTCCTTAAGATTTTGTGGATTTTGAGGAGGAGTAGGTGCATTAACATTTCCTGACAATTAACAAAATATACATCAAAAATCAACTCAAACCTACCTATTTAGAAACAAATTCAAAAAAAAAAACAAATAAAACTCACTCCCTTGGCGTGCTCGACATCGTGGTGGCATTTTGGTGACAAATCGATAAGATTTTTGTGTTGAATTGAGTTTTCCAAAATGCTAGTGCGCTTCCTAGGGTTTGCAGGCCGCGGGTATATAGGAGAAAAAAGAAATGAAATGAGGTGAAAAGCTTTTTTTTATTTATAATAAGTAATAATGCGCTCATGTTATAACACAAGTGTGTTATAACGTGAGCGTGTTATAATGCGAGTGCATTATGGTTTGGTTTTGACGAGCCTTAGGCTTGTCATTACCAAACCATAACGCGAGCGCGTTATAATGCGCTCGCGTTTTGCATTATTTTTTTTTTAAACAATTTGGCCACTTTTTGGCCCCCCATCTTTTTGCATTTACCCCTCACCTAGAAATTGACCGTATAGTGCAAAATGATCTCACGAAGCCCGTAGCAAAGCTATTCTGCTCCAACTTTTATAAAACCTTAAATTTAATGTTTTCCGTAAGTCACCAAGCGGGACTAGGAACTTTTAAAATCTCTAATCTAGGAGGGAATCTCACCCTTCAAAATGGAACATATAGTGTGGAACAAAGTTAGGACACTCCCTGTAAGATGGTTTTATCCCATCTCGCATAGATCTTATTATTTAATTATTTCTATGGATGTCGCTTAAATTGCATAACTGCTTCCAAGGTATTGGATGAAAAGATGAATTAACTTTCCTTTGAACACTTGAATTGATGCACCAAATCATCTAAGAATAATGCAATAAATTCACAGGAACATGATTAGGTCAACAATCCATGATAATCTTGTGTGACGAACTTGCGATATTGTTAGTTTGCAACCATGATTGGAAATCAATGAGTTGAGTTTGACAAGCAATTTGAAGTTAATTATGCATTTGCAAAAATGACAACTGACTCAAATAGGTCATCAGGACTAAGGGACTCAATATTTGATGATGCTTGCAAGTTTGACAATTAGGAAAAGTTTGAAAATTACCGAGTAGAAAATTGAGGCCAACACTTACATATGTCATAACCTCTACATCAAATAATGCACCCAACGTAGAGAAAAATCCCATGCCCACCTCTAGAAAAGTTAACAATAGCCCAAAAATAGCCTCTTACACCTTCTTACATGTTGTCATAAGATGCTCTATCAAAACTATCCAAAAATAATCTATTCTCTTACAACATGTAAGCTACAATCTAGGAAGATTCTCTTACACTTATCATAAGTCTATTAATAAACTTGGATGCCCCATTTTCACCTGTTATTATATTGAGATAAAAATAAATAATTGTTACATGTCATTGTAATTAAATAATTACTGTAGTCAAGTGGATTCTACTTCCCTTATGTTTGCATTTACAATTACAATATTAGGAATAATTAAATTAATTAGATTTACAAGGTTGATGGTACCTTAATCCTAACAAACACATTGTTAGATTCTTAGATCAAGTACAATCGTGATCAATTTTCTCTTAAGGAGATAAAAAGGTATTACTCTCTTGATCACCAAGAAAGATTTATGGTTCATCATCATTATCCTCATCATATAAATGACATACTCTAGTAGCTTTTCCACTATAAGGTTCAATCAATGGCTCCAAGGATGAATCTTATTCACTAAAAACTGAGAAATTGAAATGATTGTCAAGAGTGGATGGTTGTCTTCTTTCTCTTTCAATGTGTTTTTTATTTCAATAAATTATCATCAAAAGAACTGAAAACATAATTATGTATCGATTCTTTCTTGGACTGAGATTGTTTCTTTTATATTCATAGTAGTTGCAATTTATTTTTAAGTTCGGGCAGGTGCAAAAAGTTGGGGGGCCAAAAAGTGGCCAAATTTTTTTTAAAAACTTCTTAGACATAACACGCTCGCTTTATAACGCGAGCGCGTTATGTTTCACTATTAAAAAAGTAGCGTTTGTGCTCATTTTTTCCTTCCATTTTCTCTGCACCTGTGGCCTGCAAACCCTAAGGAGTGCGCTCGCGTTATTGAAGACCAAATTTGACACCAAAATCTCGCTGATTCATCGCCAAAATGCTACCACAGCGTCGGGGAGGCCAAAGGAGTGAGTTGTATTTATTTTTTTGTGTGAATTTATTTCTAAATAGGTAGGTTTAAGTTGATTTTGATGTAAATTTCCTTAATTGATAGGAAATGATAATGTGCCTCCTCCTCCTCCTCCTGAAAATCCACAAAATGTGGAATCACCTGAACAGTAAATACCCGCTGAAGAACAACCTAAACAACAAACTCCATCCATCCTCGACATGCCCCTAGAACACAAGAAAATCTAATGGGGCAAATTGAAAACAATAAAAAATAAATTGAAGATATAATTGCAAGGTTGAAAGATCCTCCAACTTCAACCTCACATAGATCCACGTTTTCTCAATCTCTTAAATCTATGTTATCAAATGTAGATTCAATTAGCAAGCAAATAACTAGTTGGTCTGAAAAGAGGAGAGAATTTAGAGAGTACTATGCAGACAAGTTGTCATATGAGCAAGTTAAAAATCAACAAATTACAAAATTGGACTTGTGTTCCATTTTTATAGACCCACGAACAAATCAACCTCTACCCCTTACATGTAAGAGGTTCCCTATCCATTGGTGCAACAACTAAGTAATAAGGGAGAATTTTGGGCAGAGATGGTGGATGGTTTTTGACCATCCTCCATGCAACAATAATGAGGTCCCGCAATACTTTTTGAGGAAACTCTACTATGAGTCTGTAAAAAATAAAGTGCCAAACTATTTTGATATGCGGGACTTCCAAGGTAGAGGTGGGGGGTCAGCATAGGATAGACTAGGGGAATGTGTTGACCCACAGCGGCTAGTGAGATGAGCACTCGCTAGACCAGCCCATGAGCACTTGCCTATCCCTTCCATTGTGAAGGAGAGTGCTGAGGTTGAGACACTTCATTCCATTAGTGCCTTGACCCAAGGCATCATAGAGCATGCTAGTCTTGTAGCACAACGTGGGTTGCGGGAGAGTTCGAGGAGTAGGATTCCACCCCATACTTGTCAGGCTTGCGGGTCAGCCTATGGTTATGACCCCATGGATTGTCAAGATGCAGGTGCGTAGGCTACATCTACAGCTGAGCAGATGGTGATGACAGATGTCCTCCTAAGTGAGACTTTCGGCCTTGATACTCAAGTAAATGTTAGCAAGTTCATTGAATTTAATTTATTAAATTTCATTTTTGAAATGCAAGATTAACTAATTTAGTTTGATGATTTTAATGAAATTTCAAGCTCATAGCGTTCATTCTATCTTCAACAGTTCTCCACCTCCATATTACAGTATGACATCTACTGCTAGGGTATGTAACTAGAAAACAATTATAAATATTACATGTGAATAGCATTGTCATACGAATGGTATTCTTGTTGCAAGTATGTGCCTAATCAATGTTGTCATTGATGTCAACATATCTATGCTGTCATTGGTGTCAACTATGCTCTTATTCTGTTGCTTGCTTGTAATAAGTGAGATGCTTTGTATTTACTTATGTAAGTAATCTTGATGTTGAGGATATTGAGAAAATTAGCTCCTCCGGTAGAAACAGTGAGTTGCAGTGGAAACAATGTATTGCATACTGAAGAACAATCGAAAAGATTGCTCCGCATTTCATGTAGGATAAATATCTTTGTCTGTAGATTGGAAGTTATTTAGAAGTCTATCTAAAGATGTTATATTCCAAGTTTGAGACTCCAATATGAAGATTTGAGTGAGTTATGTTCACCAGAGTGAAAACTACTTTTCCTATATGTTTGGTGGTGACAAGGAGAAAGTGTTATGCTCTGCATTCCTCTACATTGAAGTATTTTGGTTTGTAGTTCTAGAGTTAAGTCTGGAATGATGATAAGTGCTTTCAACTACAATGGTTTGTGATTTGGTGGTCTGTAAGCTATCCTTTCCTTATGACAGTGGCTGACAGTGTTGTTCTTGTGCTCTGGTTTGAAGAATCTTCTTGACAGAGTGGTTAGAGATTGTGCAATTGTTCTTGGTGATTACAATGTGCTTGTGGATGTCTCCTGATTGTGTTCCTACATTTGGATTGGTCTGCAAAGAGAAAATTGGATCTTAGATGAAGAATGTTCTTAGCAGACCTAGTGTTCTCACTAGTCTTGGCCGACTTGATTAATTTCATTAATTGCGGAGATGCCTTGAAGATTGTGGAAGTGTGTTGGCATGAAGAATTGTGTTTGAGTCCCAGCTAAGGCACGGCGTGATCAACATAAATCTTTACATCTTTCCCTTAGCTAATTTCTGTATTAGGTCCAGACCTATTTCTATGTATGTTTTTGTAATTCTGACCTTGGAGATTGTTCCAACGGTTGATGAATGTATAGCCAACCTTGATGTACACTCCAAGGTTGATGACTTGTATAAAGACTTGTAATGTAATTGTGAAAAATGGTATGAGTGTGCAAAAATGAAGAGATAAGTGCGAAGGTGTGAAAGAGCATAGCATAGAAGTTATATTGTGCTTCAATGGAACTAAACCCTAGCATGGAGTAGATGTTATTTAATCAGTTCACTATATTTGGCAGTGAGCCACCCCTTGGCAGTGAGCCGTTCTTTGCAGTGAGCCTTGTAGGCAGTGAGCCTCTATTTTTCAGTATTGTTATAACTCACATATTTTTTGTGGGCTAATATCCACCATGGTTTTTCCCTTTTAGGTCTTTCCACATAAAAATCTGGTGTCTAATGTGTTGAATGTGTGATTGTGATTAAGTCTATGGTTTCATGCTTTCATGGTTAAATTTGATTATCAACAATTAAGTAGTTGATGGTTTATGAAGTTAAGTTTTTGTGACAACTGTTTCACCCCCCCTCTTAGTTGTCCTATGTATTTCAACAATTGGTATCAGAGCAGGTTCCTCGAAAGAAAACCTAATAGCTTGAGGAAGATCTAGGATGTCTTTTAAAAAGGAAGCATCGCAATTTGATGGGACAAATTATGCTCTATGGAAGGTATGAATGAAAAGCCATCTCCTTTGTCTTGATTATAAAGTGTGGAAAGCTACAGAAACATAATACACCATACCTGAAAATGGTTTGACAACTGAAGATGAGATCAAAGAATATGAGTTGAATACAAAAGCTAGAGATGCCTTGTTAAGTGCTTTGTCTGACACTGAGTTGATAAAAGTCATGGATCTAGAATCTACAAATGGTGTTTGGGAAAAGTTGAAGAAACTATATGAAGGAGATGATTCTATAAAAGAAACCAAGCTACAGGGCCTGAAAGCAAAATATGAGAGCTTAAAGATGAATGAAGATGAAAACATTACAACCTTCATGCAAAGGGTTGATGAACTTGTTAATTGAATAAAAGGCATGGGAGGAACTATTGGTGATAAGGAAGTTGTGATGAAAAATTCTTAGATCACTACCAAAGTCCTACAGTCACAAAGTAGCTACCATTGAAGAAGTAATGATTATGAAAACTATCGACAAAGATCAATTACTTGGAAAGCATACAGCCTTTGAGATGAGAGAGTTTAGTGATGCTCTACCAAAAGTTGAAACTACTTTCAAAGCCAGTACTTTAAAAAAGATCTCCAGAGCTGAAAAATATAAGGTGGAACCTGATGATGAATTTGATGAAATTGAAGCTAACTTTGTTGATAGATTACAAAGAGGTTCCGGTAAGTTCAAAGGCAAACTACCTTTCAAATGTTTTTCATGTGGTAAAGTAGGTCATTATGCTTCCAGATGTCCTAAAAGAATTGAAAGGGATAGAAAAAGATTTAAGAACAGGCCTAGAACTCCAAAGAAAGGCTACTATGTTAGAGATTATGATAATGAAGGTGTGACTAATGATGAATCTGATGATGCTAGTACTAGTGCAAATGAATGCTTGTTTATTGCTATTAAAGAAGAACCTATGTCTACTAATCCTCCTACCTATGTGAAGGAAGAAAAACCAGTGAAAGAAAGTGCTTTGGTTGTTCAGGTTGAGAAAGACAAGGATGAATGGATTATTGATAGTGGATGTTCACATCACATGACCGGTGACAAAAGTAAGTTTGTAAGTTTGGAAAAATATGATGGAGGACTGGTTAGGTTTGGAGACAATGTATCTAGTAAGATTTGTAGAAAAGGACATATTTCATTTGATTGAAAGCATAATACTAACAATGTCCTATATGTGAAAGACTTGATGCACAATCTTTTGAGTGTTGGTCAAATGTGTGACAAAGGTTATGATCTAAGATTCAAAGACAATGGATACAAGATCATGGAAAGCTCTGGAATTGTGATTGCTACCAGTAAGAAGACTAGAGGTAACATCTATCAATTGAGAGGAACTAATGATTACTATTTATTAGCCCAAGCAGATGAGAGTTGGATGTGGCATAGAAGGTTGTGTCATATAAATTTTGATAATCTGGTAAAGATAAGTTTGGGTCAGACCGTAAGAGACTTACCAAAACTTGTGAAACCTACCACTACTATTTGTAAAGAATGTAAGTTTAGGAAGCAGACAAGAACAAGTTTCAAGAGTAAAGAGCAATTTTCTACTGGTTTGCTAGATCTAGTTCATATAGATCTATGTGGTCCTACAAGGATAAGAAGTCTACAAGGTGACAGGCACTTCATGTTTCTTATTGATGATTATTTTGGAATGACTTGGGTTACTTTTCTAAGAGACAAATCTGAAGCCCTAGAGAAGTTCAAATCCTTCAAGCCAATGGTTGAAAATGAAATAGAACTGAAAATCAAATGCCTGAGGTCTGATAGGGGAGGTGAGTTCACATCAAATGAATTCAACAATTTCTGTGAAGAGCAAGGAATAAAGAGACAGTTGTCTACACCTAGGACTCCTCAGCAAAATGGAGTTGTGGAAAGGAAGAACAGGATAGTTCAAGAAGCTGCCAAAATAATGATGAAGGAAGGAGGCCTGCTGAAAGTTTTCTAGAAAGAAGCTACACATACTGCTGTCTACATTCAAAACAGAGTTCAAGTGAAAGGTAATGGTACTAAAACCCCCTATGAATTGTGGTATGGAAGAATTCCAATAGTAAGATACTTCAAAGTCTTTGGAAGCAAATGCTGTATCAAAAGAGATGAAGACCTAGGGAAATTTGATGCAAGATGTGATGAAGGAATCTTCCTTGGATACTCTACCAAGAGTAAGGCCTACTGGTGCTACAAAAAAAGGTTGAAAAAGATTGTGGAGAATGCAAATGTGAAGGTGGATGAAGGCAAAGGAAAAACATCATATCAGACTGGCTATGAGTCAGATGAACTTGCTACTATAACTTATGAAGAAAAAGTTGAACAAGAAGACAATCAAGGTGAAGAAGAAAAGGCTCTAGAAATTTCTAAGACCCCTAGGTATGTAAGAATCAATCACTCTGAAGATCAAATTATTGGAGACAAAGAGAAAGGAGTACTGATAAGGAAAAGAGTTATAGAAGAACAAGTGAATTACTATTTGCTCTCTACAGTGGAACCAAAAACTATGAATGACGCCTACAATGATGAAAATTGGGTTAAGGCAATGGAAGAAGAACTAATGCAGATAGAGAAGAATGAAACTTGGGAATTAGTTCCTAGACCTGCTGACAAAAATATTATTGGAACCAAATGGGTCTTCA
This sequence comes from Cunninghamia lanceolata, assembly GCA_027924645.1. Taxonomy (NCBI): domain Eukaryota; kingdom Viridiplantae; phylum Streptophyta; class Pinopsida; order Cupressales; family Cupressaceae; genus Cunninghamia; species Cunninghamia lanceolata. Next base: position 703,016 of record BSBN01001773.1, on the reverse strand, counting down.
GGAATAAGTTGAATGAAAATGGAGAAGTTGTAAGAAATAAATCAAGACTTGTGTGCAAAGGATATTCTCAAATTGAAGGAATAGATTTTGAAGATACTTTTGCTCCAGTAGCTCAAATTGAAGCAATCAGAATGTTTCTAGCATTTGCAGCTCACAAAGATTTCAAATTGTATCAGATGGATGTGAAGTCTGCATTTCTGAATGGTGAGTTAGAAGAGGAAGTCTACATTGAGCAACCGAAAGGATTTCAACTATCAAATCAAGGTGATATGGTATGCAGTTTGAAGAAATCATTATATGGACTAAAGCAAGCTCCCAGGTCCTGGTATGCAAGGTTGGATAAGTACTTATTGCAGTTAGGATTCAGTAAAGACATTGCTAACATTAATCTCTATTTCAAGATTAATGGTGATCAAATTTTGATTGTTGAAGTCTTTATTGATGATATCATCTTTGGAGGAAATGAAGGTATGTGTATAAAATTTACTGGTGAAATGAAAAAAGAGTTTGAGATGTCTATGTTTGGTGAGATAAATTTCTTTCTAGGTTTGCAAATCAATCAATCAGATAAAGGAATCTTCATATATCAGTTTAAGTATGTGAAAGAGTTATTAAAGAAGTTTGGGATGGAAGACTCTAAACCGGTATGTACTCCCATGGTGACTGGCTGCAAATTGAGCAAAACTGATGAATCACCCAAGACTAATCAGAAAAAGTATAGATCCATGATTGGAGGATTACTTTATCTAACTCAAACTAGACCTGATATTATGCATGCAGTTTGTCTTGTTGCAAGATTTCAAGTGGATCCAAGAGAATTACATGTGATGGTAGTAAAGAGAATTCTAAGATATTTAAAAGGCACTCTGGATCATGGCTTATGGTATCCAAAGGATAATATTTTTACTCTTAGTGCTTATACAGATGCTAATTGGGCCAGAGATGTTGATGACAAGAAAAATACAAGTGGAGGTGCCTTCTTGGGAAATAGATTGGTTTCATGGTTGATCAAGAAACAAGATTCAATCTCTTTGTCAACTGCAAAAGTAGAGTATATTGCAGCAACATATTATTGTACTCAACTATTATGGATGAAGCAGACTTTGAAGGATATAAGATTTGTTTATGAAGATCCAATTGCAATCTTGTGTGACAATACAAGTGCCATAAATATTTCCAAGAATCCAGTGATCCACTCAAGAACAAAGCATATATCTATAAGGTATCACTTTTGAGAGAAAAGGTGATAGAGAATGAAGTAAAGTTGGAATATGTGTCCACAAAGGATCATATTGTAGATATCTTCATCAAGCCTCTGCCTATGGATACTTTTGAGTATCTCAAAGAAAAGTTAGGGGTCATTACCCCTCCTTCCCTAAACTAAGATGCATGAGAATGCATCAATCTAGTGGTGCTCAAAGTCTCATTGTTTGATCTAGATTGATGTTTTGAGAGCTACCTCTCAGGGGGAGTAGCTAGATGTGTTGGTAATAGTTCAGTTGGATCAGAGCAGCATAATGCAAGTATGTGCCCTTTGCCATTAATGTCAAAGGGGTAGATAAATCATGTCAAAAACTTAGGAGGAGAAAGCATGCAGATGTGTAAAGAAAAAGAGGGAGAATCTTGTCTTGATGGTCTTTTCAGTTTTTCACATCATATGTTGCCATCAATGACAAAGGGGGAGATTGTTGCAAGTATGTGCCTAATCAGTGTTGTTATTGATGTCAACATATCTGTATTGTCATTGGTGTTAACTGTGCTCTTATTTTGTTGCTTGCTTGTAATAAGTGAGATGCTTTGTATTTACTTATGTAAGTGATCTTGATGTTGAAGATATTGAGAAAATTAGCTCCTCCAGTAGAAACAGTGAGTTGCAGTGGAAATAGTGTATTGCATACTGAAGAACAGTCCAGAACATTGCTCCACATTTCATGCAGGATGAATATCTTTGTCTGCAGATTGGAAGTTATTTAGAAGTCTATCTAAAGATGTTATATTCCAAGTTTGAGCCTCTGGTATTAAGATTTGAGTTCAAGTTATGTTCACCAGAGTGAAAACTATTTTTCCTGTATGTTTGGTGGTGACAGGGGGAAAGTGTTATGCTCTGTATTCCTCCGCATTGAAGTATTTTGGTCTACAGTTCTAGAGTTAAGTCTGGAATGATGATAAGTTCTTTCAACTCAAATGGTTAGTGATTTGGCAATCTGCAAGCTATCCTTCCTTATGACAATGGTTGACAGTGTTGTTCTTGTGCTTCAGTTTGAAGAATCTTCTTAATAGAGTGGTTAGAGATCATGTGGTTATTCCTGGTGATTACAATGTGCTTGTGGATGTCTCCTGATCGTGTTCCTTGTAGGAGTCAAGGACAACACTGAGAGGGGGCGGTGAATCAGTGTTGTGTGAATTTTCAAATCTTTTTGCAAACTTTAACTTTCAAAACACAAGGAGAGAAAGATATCATTGATTTATCAGACACATATGCACATGACTGAGAATGAAGAAAGAGAACAAAACCTTATGAGTAAATCATACACACATAGAGAAGATCAATATAAATCATGACACAAGATTTGCACGAGTGGAAAACCCTTCAGGGGTAGAAAAACCACTCCAAAACTGCCTCACTGGCTTTATAAAAAACCTCACTGGTTACAATGTTTAGAAGCAGCAACTTTAAGGAGCACCAACCCCTAATATTTTAGAAGCACCAACTTCAAGGAGCACCAACCCCTAATACAGAACAAATTAAAAAACAAAAACTCAGAGGGTTTCTCTGTTTCAATATAAAACACTTCTTCTTTCACATGTGTCTATCAAATGACCATTATTCTCATCAACCCAAATCATATACAAAACTCAGATATTCAAAATAATCAACCCTGTATCCTAATCCACTCAACAACACACTAATCAATCCACCTATGAAGCCTATTAATATGAAATGACTTTCCACATTCTTTATAATCATTTTCATCTTCTCTTAATGAAGAACCTACAAACAAAAACTTTTCACCTTCTCTCTGCAAATTTTCTTCTTTCAAAAAATCAAAACCCTTTCATCTGCAATAATAAAAACTTCAAGGAATCCAAACACCAATCCATCTGCAAGAAGAAAATATTATTCACAAAATAAATGATCAATAAAAAACATTTTGTCCCTTCAAAGATTCATCTTCTCTGCAAAAGAAAATCTTCAAAAAATTTCTTTCAAAATAAATGATCAAACTTTGATATTCTTCTGTGTGCAATTTTATCTTCATCTATAAAAATGACTTCAATCTGCATAGATAATTTCCTAAAAAAAACTTTCAATAATATCCCTTTCATGACTTCAATATTTTATTTTTGCCCTCATATTTGTAAATGCCTCTTCATATTCAATGACATTTCAACCTAAACAAATTTGTCTTCAATAAAATACATGCATAAAAAAAATCTTCAATATTACCCCTGTCAAAAACAATTTCTTTCAAAAAAAACTTTTCATATATCTCTTTTCAATAAAATCATTTTGCCTGTGCAAATTCAATCTGCAAAAATAACTCCACCAATTTGTCAATCAAACTTCTCTGCAATAAAATCATCTGACATTTCTTTTTCAAGATCTCATAAAAAAATGTCTTCAAAAACCATTTTGTTCTCCAAACAAATTTCATAATATATCTTCAATAAAAACAAATTCATCATCTTCTCAAAAATATAATCACTCTACATCTTTTTATATTCTTTGTCAAAAAAATGAAGTATGATCCTCATGAGGCCATCTAAAAAAAATCTTCCAAGAAAATCATCCCATAAAAAGGCATTCCTCTCAAAATCAATCTCCAATTCTCCATAAATATTTGCCTTACAAAATCTCCTAAAAAATCCTAATATCATCTCTTGGGGTTGTTAAATTAGAAAAAAACAATTTCTAATTTAAGAAATGCTTATCACCACAAAAGCCATTCCATAGTCTTTTAAAATAAGACTCACCATTTTTAAAGTCAAAAAGACAAGGATATAGGCTGATAAAAGTGAGGTTTAATATTTAGAAAGAGCCATAAAAAAGACTTAAAGGAAATCTTCAAAAAGGCTGATAGAGATAAGAGCTTGGATTTTAATGCATATTTGAATGCAAATAAAAACATAAGGAGGCCGATAAAGTTTCCAGCTCACAAACTTTATTTGAAGACCGCTGCAATAGTAAGAGGACCGGTGGCATATATGAGAAGAGAACCCTCTACAAGGTCACACTTAAGTGATATGACTTGCTATCAAAGGTCAACAAAAATTAAAACATAAATAGCATTTGATATATGACGGGTAGTGAATGTTAAGAAAAAGAGATATATAGAATAGGATTTGGGTTTTAAAAAACATTAGAATATTGGCATTAAAAGATGATAAGTCAAATAACAATTTTCAACAAATGAAAAATCTTGACTATTTGGTAGAGGAAAAATAACAGATAGGACCTTTTAATGACTTGGGAAACCAACCTTGAGAGGTTTTATACTTGGAAAAAGAAGTTCTTTTAGGGATTTTTGAACAATGTTTTAACTAATCAAAAAGATAACATCCTTACTGCCATCTTCTAATAAGCAACCAACAACATCAATACCTTTGTATACCAACAACTAATATCATCAACCTTGTCAAGAACCTGATGAATAATGAAGACCACTCCTGAAACATGCCTACCATGAATATGCCATTTCTACTGATAAATCATGACATTGTGAAGACCAACTGATTGTATGAACCAAGTAAACCATGAATGAAGAACACATCTCTCCATATCTTGTCTTGAGCACAACCTGTGACCTTTCAATAATACATTACATCAAACCAACTCCACATTTTTGTGAACTGCACAACTATCTCCTCCTGAAGTCTGGCAACAACTATGGCAACTTTACATCAACAACTGAACACACTTTTGACATCAATGACAACCTGTCACCATCATTCCTACCTTTGGATTGGTCTGCAAAGAGAAAATTGGATCGTGGATGGAAAATGTTCTTAGCAGACCTAGTGTTCTCACCAGTCTTGGCTGACTTGGTTGATTTCACTAATTGCGGAGATGCCTTGAAGATTGTGGAAGCGTGTTGTGGCATGAAGAATTACATTTGAGTCCTAGCTAAGGCATGCTGTGATCAACATACATCTTTACATCTTTACATCTTTCCCTTAGCTAATTTTTGTATTAGGTCTAGACATATTTCTATGTATGTTTTTGTAATGCCAACCTTGGAGATTGTTCCAACAGTTGACGAATGTACTGCCGACCTTGATGTACATTCCAAGGTTGATGACTTGTATAAAGACTTGTAATGTAATTGTGTAAAATGGTATGAGTGTGCGAAAATGAAGAGATAAGTGCAAAAGTGTGAAAGAACAAAGCAGAGAAGTTATATTGTGCTTCAATGGAACTAAACCCAAGCATGGAGTAGATGCTATTTAATCAGTTCACCATATTTGGTAGTGAGCCACCCCTTGACAGTGAGCCACCCTTTGGCAGTGAGCCATTCTTTGTAGTGAGCAATTTGGGCAGTGAGCCTTGTAGGTAGTGAGCCTCTATTTTTTGGTATTGTTATAACTCACATATTTTTTGTGGGCTAACACCCACTATAGTTTTTCCCTTTTAGGATTTTCCACGTAAAAATCTAGTGTCTACTATGTTGAATGTGTGATTTTGATTAAGTCTATGGTTTCATGATTTCATGGTTAAATCTGATTATCAGTAATTAAGTAGTTGATGGTTTATGAAGTTAAGTTTTTGTGACAATTCATTCACCCCCCCTCTCAATTGTCCTGTGTATTTCAACAATTCTAATGTCTGATTTTGGATGCTGAATAAGTTAATCTTGGAGATTTCACGGAAACACCTCCCAGTGGTGGTGGAGTTCAAAGTTTCACTCAGGTAATAAAATAAACAGTTTAACTAATGAATTGTACTTACTAAATTTTTGTAGATTATATTCATATCGTTGATTACGTTGATTAATGGATCTACACTAACCCATTCCCCTACAAACTATGTCAATCCTATTAGCTCAATTTCTTTGATCCCTACTTTTGATCCTACATCTAACCCACCTAAGTCTAATGAGGACCCTTCCTTTAATACTACTATATTCTTTGAGATGATAGGAACATTAGACATTCAACCTTATAATTTCATTGTTCAAGCCACTCCTACACCTGCCATCACCTTCTTGCTTGACAATGTGCGTACTGATGATTATAACGATCCTCTATAGATTGAGGCATAAGTACACTATAAAATGATAGTTGAATCAAGGTGGAACACTTATACATCAAGGTGGAATTAATGTAGTTACAGAGGAACACTTATACATCACTAGGTTGCAAAGAGATTCTTATCCCCCTCAGATATCTCCTAGTGTACACATAATGACACTTCTATATCTACTTTTGGCTCCCTCGCCCTACTAATCTAGGTATGACCTAAATGCCTATATGTCTCATGTCATATCATCCCCACCTCATAACACTTTCTATTCTCTTAGGTCATCCTTGGCTCATTGCAATGTGGGTTGTCCATGAACTGTCATCCACTAGTGCCTTAAATTCCCCATGATGGTAATGTCTTCACCATTTCTCATAGCCCATACCAACTAGTTATTACCTTAAGGTACTTCTCCTTAGATTATTTTTTGTCAACCCCTTATGGTCCCCCTCAACCTTATACCAATTCCCTCTTTCACCTTTACCTATCTTATGCCTCTAAATGCATTGTTGCCCCAACCCCATAACCTCTTTCTATTAATTCACCTACTCCACTAGCTATGCCCCTATCTTCCCCGCCATACATCCACCTATTACTACTTCACCTTCCTCATTGACTTCTATCTCCCCTCTAACACCCCTCCAAGATAAAGTAAAAGAAAAAGTGTAGGACCTTTCCCCATCCACTTCTAAAAGTAGGCCTAAGAAACTTCCCCAACACTACACCCAACCTACTAACCAACCCATATCAACCCTACCTATTTCCTAATATACCCTTACTAGATGTCCCAGACCTAGTTTGCTTCCAACTCACCCCCTGACAAACCTCAAGACAAAGAAAATGATAAGAAATTTTTAAAATAAGGTTTTTCTTCTCCTATCTAGTATCTTTCCTCCCTCCTATTATCCCACAAACTCTTGATATTCCTCCTTCCTGTAAACCCATAGACTTACCTAATGTCTATGTGTTTTCTAGTTTAGGCATTGTCCTGTAAACCCACAAACTCTATCTTAGGCATTGTCCTACCTCCATGACTACCAAACAAACAAAAATTTGAGCACAACCTTACCCCACCCTACCACCAACCTAAACCTAAACTAACACGTTCACTCCCTCTCTGACTTCTTAAACCTAAAATTTGATGGTACTATGGTTCCTCCTTTGTTGACCCTTATACCACACAATAGTCATGAATCTTCATCTAATTTGTATATATGCATGTGACTTGTGTGCTTTATTGTGTACATACTACCATGTTTAGGTGAACGTGTGTGTATGTTAGGAGCTATGTCTTTCATCACTATTATAGTTTTCATAATTGAATAATGTTGTTTTATTTTCAGATGATGCAGGCTACGAAGACACCTCCTGATGTTCATAGGGCAATGGAGCATGGTGTGTCCTCTGCGATTCATAGCTCCATGCCTTTGACAGGGGTATGAGGTAGATTAGTAAATTTCAAATTACATTTGTTGTTATAGTTGTTTATTTTTGAAAAATCAAATTATTATTGATTTGAAGTTTAATTTCTATCTGGATGTTTTCTATAGGACATTACAACACCACAGCCTGATCCTGGTACTAAGACAAATGAGGAGACATATTATATGGTAGCGGTAAGTGATTATTTTGTTAAATATTTCATTTTTTATAATGTAATTTCTATATATTAATGTCTATACTATTTATTGTAACAACTACAGATCCATGAACAACTAAATAGGAGTAGCCCTCGAGTTCATAGTAGACCACCCTCATACGCGTCTCCATCCCCTCGAAGATCAAAGGCTGCTCGTGATCTATTCTCTTCACCGGACAGAGGGGAATGACTTTTTATTGTATTCCTTTGCTGTATGCTTGTATGACATTTGTGGACATATATTTTGTATTGCATATAGTTGACAGTGTATGCCTATATGGCATTCTTGTAAGCCTATATGGTTATTTTGTATATATGTTATACTTATATTGACCAGAGATTGATGTATGTCTATATGGATATTTGGTTAATACAAATATTTTTTGTTGATGGCATCCATATTTGCATTATAAATCCACGTTTCAATGGATATTTGTAGATGGTTTACTTCAAATATTTAAAGTCCAATTGTATTACATAGGATATTTGTTGATCCAATAAGCTAGCTATTGTTATCCAAGTATCACCTAAACCTCGTTCTAGAACTAAAAGATAAAAGTTGTATTTAAAATAAAAATGAATCATCATGTTGAATATCAACACGAGATTGTATATTAAAGTCATAAAAACTTGGGTTGTGTGTGGTGAATTTAATATAGTGGAAGTGGCATCAAACAAGTATGCTAATTTCTCCCCATGTAATAGACAATTAGTGAGATGGAAGCTTAGTCCTACATGCACAATAGATTGGGGCTTTCTTATCTCAATATTGTATGATGTCACAATCACTCTCCATGGTATATGTGGAATAATCTCTACTTATAATATGTAAGGGTTTTTAAAGGGCTTGAATGACCATTTATGACATGTTTACTAGAATTTGGAGCCACATCCTCATCATCAAACTAGCTAGTTTGAATGGTGAAATAATACTATCAAGCATACATGCCACTTTATTCACATTTATGGGTGCTAGTTGGTGCATTTTCACTATTGTTCATACAAGGTCACCACCATAAAGCTCTATCATGTCACTTCTAAGTTGAAATAGCAACTATTTACATCCTCTCTAGAACTACTTCTGGCCAAGATTTGCCACAACTAATGACATTGTTGTGAATGTAAGAACCTGACAATTTGAGTTTCTAATATCAACTATTGCTCTATTGATTTTTAAACCTTGTGCTTTATGAATTGTCAGTGCCCATGAATGGTTGATGCATTGATGGTTTGTGCTTTAAACCTTGTGCTACATGAATGGTTGATGCATTATTGTTGAAAGCAACCCATTTTATTGGGGTGAGAAATACAAAGGATGATAATGCATGGAGAACATTTGCAGAAAGTGTTATCTTGATGTTCTAATGAATACTGATGACATTTCAAAGGCAAAATGTTATGACCCTTCGAATAGAAAAAATTATGACTAGAGAATATGTGCCCAACTAGATGTATTGGCACTAACAGTTTGGCCCCACGAAGAACAAAACAAAAAGTAGCCTACCTTGCAACTTTACACTACATGCTTCTAACAATTTTTGGGGCAGCAGAAAACCTTTCACCAAGGGAAAATGCCTTAGAGATATCAAAAACTGAGAGAGGTTATTGTAGAGGGGTTCTACATGATCGTGTTGCCTTAGATGGAATGTTTTTGAGTGTCATAGTTTCCAAGTAATAGCTTGTCAAAGATTACTCCCTTTTTGCACTTTGGACTCTTTAGGGATATCGCCAGTACAATGTAGCTCAAACTGTTTCAGCATGTTTGGGTGTGAAATAGGACCATGCCTAGCCTAAACTTACCCATCCAGATGCGTTGGAATTGTCAGTTTGGTTTCATCAGGACTAGGATGAAAGTTACACCCCTTTGCAACTTTACACTACCTCCTTCTGACAATTTTTGGGGCAGCAGAAAACCTTTCACCACGAGCAAATGCCTAAGAGATATCAAAAACTGAGAGAGGTTATTGTAGAGTAGTTCTACGTGATCATGTTGCGTTAGATGAAATGTTTCTAAGTGTCATGGTTTTTGAGTAACAGCTCGTCAAAGATTGCTGCCTTTTTGCACTTTGGACTCTTTAGGGATATCGTTGGTACAATGTAGCTCAAACTGTTTCGGCATGTTTGGGTGTGAAAAAGGACCATGCCTAGCCTAAACATACCCATCCAGATGTGTTGGAACTTTTAGTTTGGTCGCGTCAAGAGTAAGACAAAAGTTACACCCCTTTGCAACTTTACACTACCTCCTTTTGACGATTTTTGGGGCAGCAAAAAATCTTTCACCACGGGCAAACGCCTCAGAGATATCAAAAACCCAGAGACGTTATTGTAGAGGGGTTCTACGTGATTGTGTTTCCTTAGATGGAATGTTTCTAAGTGTCATGGTTTCTGAGTAACATCTCATTAAAGATTGTTGCCTTTTTGCACTTTGGACTCTTCAGGGATATTGCCGGTACAATGTAGCTTGAACTATTTTGGCATGTTTGGGTACGAAATAGGACTATGCCTAGCCTAAACATACCCATCCAGACATGTTGGAACTATCATTTTGGTTGCATTAGGAGTAGGACGAAAGTTACACCCCTTTGCAACTTTACACTACCTCCTTCTGACGATTTTTGGAGTAGCAAAAAACCTTTCACCATGGGAAAATGCCTTAGAGATATCAAAAACTAAGAGAGGTTATTGTAGAGGGGTTCTATGTGATTGCGTTGCCTTAGACAGAATGTTTCTAAGTGTCACAATTTTCAAGTAACATCTTGTCAAAGATTACTACCTTTTTGTACTTTGGACTCTTTAGGGATATCATCAGTATAATGTAGCTCAAAATATTTCAGCATGTTTGGGTGTGAAACAGGACCATGCCTAGCCTAAACATACCCATATGGATGCGTTGGAATTGTCAGTTTGGTCGCATCAGGAGCAGGACAAAAGTTACACCTGTTTGCAACTTTACACTACCTCCTTGTTAGGGTTAGGGCAGATCGGAGCAATAAACACTAACAATTATATGCATATTAAATAACCCAAATATAACAAGGAAGAACAACACAAAAGAGATCAACATAGAAATTTAACATGGTTCACCCAAAATGGGCTACATCCACAGAAAACTCAGCCACCCAATGATTTTATTATCCAGTGCAAAACAAATTACAATCTCATGAATGCATCACCATAACATACATCCCAGCCACTTATAACAAGATTTTTGGAAGCTTCTAGAATTAGGGTTTTACAATGTCATTTTTCTTTTTGTCGATTAACAAAATTAACAACTAACTCCAAATGGGCAAAAATGAAGGGAACCCCAATGAGGATACATTACGAGTGTATAGTACTTGCATGATCAATCACCACATACCAACAATCTCCCACTTGGAGACTGATCAGGCTCCATACCAAGCAATCTCCCACTTGGAAACTAATCCTGAATGACACTACTATACTTGTAGCTCCCACTGGATTACAGGCCTGGCTGGTTTCTTATGTCCACCATTATCAATCATGAAGGCCAATGGAAACTGATGAGGAAATCAGTTTATCCCATGTAACTACCTTTGTGAACATATCTGCAAGATTCTCACTTGTGTATATTTTCTCCAGCTTCAACTGCCCATCCTCCAAAACTGACCGGATGAAGTGGTATCTGAGCTATATATGCTTAGTTTTTGAATGCAAAGCTGAATTCTTAGCAACATGAATGGCACTCTGGCTATCAATGTACAAATGGCTATCTTCTTGTTGTTGCCCCAATTCCTCTAGAAAATGTTGTAACCAAATCATCTCCTTGCTAGCTTCCGTAGCAGCAACATACTCAGCTTTAGTGGTTGAAAGCACAACAACCTTTTACAGCCTTGAAATCTAATTGACTGCAGTACCTCCTATAGTAAAAACATACCCTATAGTACTCCTACTATCAATATCACCTGCCAGATCAGAGTCAACATATCCTTTTAGAGCAAAATTTGTTCCTCCAAAACATAGTTTCTTTGAATAGTACCTCTCAAAGATCAAAGAATCCATTTTACCGCATTCCAATGTTCCATTCTCGGATTACTCATATACCTGCTCACAACTCTCATTGCATGTGCAATATCTGGCCTTGTGCATACCATTGCATACATCAAGCTACCAACTGCTGATGCATATGGTATCTTAGACATTTTGTCTTCCTCCTCTTATGTCTTTAGACACATCTCCTTAGTCAACTTAAAATGACTACGCAAAGGTGTACTAACTGATTTTGCATTCTGCATGTTAAACCTTTTCAACACCTTATCTACATACTCACTTTGGGACAAAAATAATTTTCTGTTTGTCCTGTCCCGTGTGATCCTCATACCAAGGATTTATTTTGTTGCACCCAAATCCTTCATAGCAAATGAATTTTCTAATTTTTGCTTAAGTTCATTAATATGCTATATGTTAGACCTAGCAACAAGCATGTCATCAACATAAAGCAATAGGATAATATAGTTGCCATTACCTAATTTTTTGAAATAAACACAATAATCAAAATGACATCTTTTGTAACCTTGTTCAGCCATAAAACTATCAAATTTCAAATACCATTACCGAGGTGCTTGCTTCAGGCCATACAAACTCTTCTTTAACCTGCACATAAAATCCTCCTTACCCTTGACCTCATATCCCTATGGTTGCTGCATGTATATTTCCTCTTCCAAATCCCCATGGAGAAAAGTTTTTTTCACATCTAACTGTTCAAGATGCAAGTCTTCCACAACCACAAGACTTAGAATAGTTCTAATAGAAGTCATCTTTACAACCGGAGAAAATATTTCATCAAAATCTATACCTTTTTTTTTTTGTGCAAAACCTTTTGCCACGAGTCCAACCATATATCTTTTCTTGCCTCCATCTTCTTCCTTCAACCTGTAAACCCATTTATTTGGCAATGCTCTTTTACCTGCAGGCAATTTGACTAAGTCCTAAGTCTGATTTTGTAGCAAGGAATCCATTTCCTCTTTCATGCCTAACTCCCACTACTTTTTGGTATCTACCTGCATTGCTTCTTCATAACCTTCAGGTTCACCAAAATCAGTTAATAATATATAGAATATAATGATGCAAAAAATCTTTCTGGAGGTCTAGTTATCCTTGTAGAATGTCTAACACTTACAGGAGTCTATGGGATAACTTGTTGTTGCTAAGAATCAGGTACGACTGGCATTTTATTTTCTGGAATCTCATCTAGCACCACATATTCCTTTTTGGCCTGTTCATGCTTATTTTCCTGCAACTGATCCTTATACATGACCTTCTCATTGAATATAACATCTTTGCTCCTAATGATTTTATGATTTGCATAATCCCATAACCGAAAACCAAATTCATCTACTCCATATCCAATGAAAGTACAATTTTTAGACTTAGCCTCAAGCTTGGTTCTATTTTCAATATCAACATGGACAAAAGCTTCACAACCAAAGGTTTTCAAAAATGAATAGTTTACCTTTCTTCCAGTCCATGCCTCCTCTAGAATGCCACCATCCAAAGGATTTGAAGGTCCCATGTTTATTAAATAAACAACGGTATGTATAGCATCTACCCAAAAGTGTAAGGGTAGTCCAACATGCAATCTCATCCTCCTTGCATGCTCCATAATAGTCCTATTCATCCTCTCAGACACACCATTTTCTTGTGGGGTTCCAGGAGCCATTTTCTACTTCTGGATTCCATTATATGAATAGTAATTCTCAAATTCTCTGCTGCAATACTCACCTCCATTATCAGATCTGAGACACTTCAACTTTTTCCTTGTCTCATTCTCAACCAAAGCTTTCCACCTTTTAAAAGTTTCAAATACTTCTGATTTTTGTTTTAGGAAATACACCCATGTTTTCCTAGTTCTATCATCAATAAAAGTAACATAATAGCAAGAGCCACCAAGAGACGATACCTAAGCTAGTCCCCATACATCTGAATACACAAGCTCTAAATTTCTCACTCTTCTTCTTTTTCCCAACTTTGAGAAATTGAACTCATTTATGTTTTCCATAAACACAATTTTTGTAGAAATCCAAGTTAAACTTCTTCAGACCTGGTAGCAACTTTCTAGAGTGAAGGATCTTCATCCCTTTCTCACTCATGTGCCCAAGTCTATAGTGCCACAATTCTGTTTCTATCTCTGTAGCAAGTGCTATAATTGTTTCAGTAGTAGCTAAGGTAGAATAAGTATTACCAGTACACAAATACAATGTGCCTACCTTTTCACCTTTAGCTACTACTAACACACCTTTAGTGACCTTCCAAACTTTGTCTAAAAATGTAACTATACAGCCTTCACTACCTAGTTGTCCTACAAATATTAAATTCCTTCTCAAATTTGGACATGCCTTACCTTTTGTAGCAACCATTCATTTCCATTATGCAACTTAATTTTTATGCTTCCTTTTCCAACAATTTGACAGGGTTCATCATCACCCAAATATACCTATCCAAAATCACCTTGAATATAATCTACAAAATTTTTCCTATGGGGTGAGGCATGAAATGAAGCCCCTGAATCTATTACCCAAGAATCATTAGCATTATCTAAACACAAAATCAAAGCATCATGTAATTTATTACTTGCAACATTAGCTTCCTTACTGTCATCATGTTGTCTGTCTCCATGTTTTCCCTTTCGAGACCAGCAATCCTTCTTCAAGTGTCCTGGCTTTCCATAGTGCCAGCAATCCATTCTTCCTCTAGATTTAGATCTGCCTTTCTTTGACTTTCCTTGTGACTTCCCATGATTTGTTGGGATTTTCCCTCTTTCCTTTTTTCTTCCCCTATTCTCTACAATCAAAACATTACCAGATGTTGAAGTCTCACCTGTGCTTTTCCGTCGCATTTCCTCGCTAAGGATAACACCAACATCATCAAATTTCAAAGTATTTGAACCAGAGACAAAGTTACCTACAACCATTACCAAGCTATTCTAGCTTTCTAGCAAAGAACATAAAACCAAGAGAGCCCTTACCTCTTCATCAAATTTTACTTTTACAGAAGTTAGCTGACTGGTAATCGTATTAAACTCATTTAAATGATCTAACAAAGATCCACCTTCTATCATTTTTAAATTAAACAAATGCTTCATGAGAAATACCTTATTTGACGCTGAGGTTTTTTCATACAATTTTGCTAAAGCTTTCATCAGTTCATCTATTGTCTTCATTTCTGTTATATTGAACACCACATATGGTGCCAGGCACAACCAAATGGTTCCCAGTGCCTTTCTATCCAAAAGATTGCAATCCTCATCAATCATTGTTGCAGGTTGCTTGGCTATTCCTTCCAATGGCCTCCATAAATCCTTCTGATAGAGATAATCCTCCATCGACATCTTCCATAACTAATAGTTCTACCCATTGAATTTATCTACCTTCAATTTACCCTCATCCGCCATTGCTCTCACTCAACCGTGAGACTCCCACTCAACCGTGAGACCTTCCTACAGACAATAATCAAACACAATCCGCTCTGATACCAGTTGTTAGGGTTAGGGCACATCGAAGCAATAAACACTAACAATTATATGCAGATTAAATAACCCAAATATAACAATGAAGAACAACACAAAAGAGATTAACACAGAAATTTAACGTGGTTCACCCAAAATGGGCTACATCCACAGAAACTTAGCCACCCAATGATTTTATTATCCAGTACAAAACATATTACAATCTCGTGAATGCATCACCATAACATAGATCCCAACCGCTTATAACAAGCTTTTTGGAAGCTTCTAGAATTAGGGTTTTACAATGTCATTTTTCTTTTTGTCGATTAACAAAATTAACAACTGACTCCAAACGGGAAAAAAAGAAGGGAAAAAAATATTTTTGGGGGATGTGCCCCCGAACCCCTAGTTCTTGGGGGCTAACGCCCCTAAACTCTGGCAAGGATACATTACGAGTGTACAGTACTTGCATGATCAATCATCACATACCAACACTTCTGACAATTTTTGGGGCATTAGAAAAATTTTCACCATGGGAAAATGCCTCAGAGATATCAAAATCTGAGAGAGGTTATTGTAGAGGGGTTCTACATGATCATGTTGCCTCATACAGAATGTTTCTAAGTGTCATGGTTTTCAAGTAACAGCTCGTCAAGGATTACTGCCTTTTTACACTTTGAACTCTTCAGGGATATCGCTGGTACAATGTAGCTCAAACTGTTTCGTCATGTTTGGGTGCAAAACAGGACCATGCCTACCCTAAACATACCCATCCAGATGTGTTGGAACTATCGGTTTGGTCACATCAGGAGCAAGATGAAAGTTACACCCCTTTGCAACTTTACACTACCTCTTGACGATTTTTGGGGCAGTAGAAAACCTTTCACCACGAGCAAATACCTTAGAGATATCAAAAACTAAGAGAGGTTATTATAGAGAGGTTCTACATGATCATATTTTTTTAGACGGAATGTTTCTAAGTGTCATGGTTTCTGAGTAGCAACTCGTCAAAAATTGCTGCATTTTTGCACTTTGGACTCTTCAGGGATATCGCCGGTACAAGGTAGCTCGAACCATTTCAGCATGTTTGAGTGCAAAATAGGACCATGCCTAGCCTAAACGTACCCATCTAGACATGTTGGAACTGTCGATTCGGTTGCATCAGGAGTAGGATGAAAGTTACACCCCTTTGCAACTTTACACTACCTCCTTCTGATGATTTTTGGGGTAACAAAAAACCTTTCATCATGGGAAAATGCCTCAGAGATATCAAAAATTAAGAGAGGTTATTGTAGAGGGATTCTATGTGATCACGTTGCCTTAGATAGAATGTTTCTAAGTGTCATGGTTTCTGAGTAACATCTCATCAAAGATTGCTACCTTTTTGCACTTTGGACTCTTTAGGGATATCGCTGGTACGGGTGTAAGGTATTAACTTAGATTTTAGAGAAAAAGTAAAGACTAAGGTTTTTAGGAGGTTGAGGACTAGATAACCCTAAACATAATACAACCTAAGTGCTGAAGACCACATGAAGAACACATAAGGTTATTTGAGACAGATTAAACAGAGAGTATAACACAAACAAAACTTACCAAACTAGGTCTTTAAAGATAATATACTTAGGGTTTAAAACATATCTAATAACTTTAACTTAAAAACCCTAACTAGTTTTGAATGTTTAAGCCTCTATAGCTGTGATATGAACACTACCACTGCGACATCCTTTAGACTTCCAAAACTTCCAACAACAACCACAACTCATCAATCAACATCAACATGACCTTAACACCATATTTTGTGATAAACATCAACATCATGAGGACACTGAAGAAATCTTTGACACATGAAGACAATGAGAAAACTAAAGACATGGAGCACAAAGAAGTATGAAGACATGAACAAACTCTTGTCATGAGGAAGAACCACAACCCAATCCAACTCCTGAAAGCATGACATGTTATGATGAAGAACCACAACCAAATCCAATGATCCAATGGCATGAACCAATGACATAAGCAACTATGTCCTACTATTTTAACATGATAAACATGAATGTTATGAACTAACATCCAAACCTTGTGACATCAATCTTGATATGACATGAGTGAAACATGAGTGAATAGCATTAAGACCAATAAGGATCAACTTCATCCATCACTTAGATCTAACCCCATGAAGCATAACATGATGATGATGCAAACATCAAATGTATACCATAGCAAACAAATCAAACCAATCATGAGGCCTTCACTGCTCAAGTTCATACCACTGCTTAAGTGAGATCTTCACTATTCAAGTTCATGCCTTGTCTTGAAGCACTACAACTCTGTGCATCATATCACATACTCTATGAAGAAGCAAGTGTCTTTATATCATAAAACCCAACAACATATCCTTAAAGCATAATGGTATCATCAAACAATAGACAACCAATAGACCTACACAATTATGCATTCCTTACTCAATTACTAACATCCAAGCACCTTGACATCAATGACAAACATATTCATCACAATATTCACTGTATATGTGTAAAAATGTAGCAACAAATAAAAAAAGACAAACCTATGTAAACTTACAAATTAATGTGCATACTTATAAATCAATGTAACATGACTTTACAAAATCAATGTGAATATACAAATTAATCCAACGAACCATCCGGGTTTGCTCTACTCTTTATTGTGTCAAGTATTGCCTCATGGTCAAACTCATGCACCTTCCACAAGGTCTTGTTCAAAGGTCTACCCTAAAATTGTATCAAATAAACTTTGGATGCCACGACAAGGTTTGAGCAATGAAGAATCTTTCAATGCATGTCAAAGTCCTAAAACAACCAAACATTAACACTCTTATGTGGGTACCTTCTAAGCCATGTTCCAGTAACAACCACTGAGCCTGTAGTGTATTCGATGTTTTCTCCATCTATAACTGGGGCCTCCAATTTCTTTTTGGCCTCAACACAATGACATAAGTAATAATTTGTTCCCTCTTCATTATCTTCATCTGCAATAACTGCATAAACATGCCCTATAATGATCTATGCAACAAATTAGATGAAATTAGTCAACATTACAAAAACACTACAAAGTAAGCTAACATTAGGAATTTCAAAAACTATGCAAGTAGATATATTACCTGGTTGAACTAGATCTGATATGTGGTCAAAGTCAACTGATGATTTCATCTTTGTTAGTTCTAGTGTCATCGGGGGTCAATACATGTCAAGTGGGCTAAGATAACTTAACCGCCATTCATCAACCCACTCCTTTGACTCACACTCATTCCAGGCTTGAATTGTACATGAAGAACAAAAGCATGCCATCTTCCGTGTATGGATACTCCATGAACCTACAATTGAGCTTTTGAAAAAGTGTAGCTCACTTGATCCTGTCAGTGTACAATAGTCCTCATATGGTGCAATGTTAGTATCATCTATCAACCAAAAAAATCTATGAACTGAAGGCTTACCTTCATTACCTAGACCCATCAAAGCATTACACACTTGACGATTGATTTTGCATCTATCAACTTTGCATTGTCTTTATACTTTAACTCTTCTCATGCTATGGCTCTTTTGATACATGCTCCTACACCATTATGCCATCCCTTTCCATGCCTGGCCTCACAAAAATTCCACATGTTGAACCCCTGTAATATTATGCCTCCTGCTCAACCAATAGAAATTTTGTGAGTTCTTGAATTGTGATGCACAGTTATCTGACCATATGATATGCTAACTGAATGATATGCCCCTTCTAGCCAAATCATTGTAGAACACCTGAAAGCAACCTTGCACGAACTCTGTAGAATGTGTGCGATCATCACTAATATAAAAATGATACTCCCTTATGATCTTTCTATCATCCTTTGTACTATCATTCGCATGAATGAATGTGATGTGCACAAATATAAAAACCTATGTGGAGTTGTAATATTGTGATTGTACCTCACATTGTGGCTATAGACTATAGTTCTCTACAAAGTTGACAACTGAAACAATGCTACCAACTGGAAATGTGTCCTTGCATGACTTGAATTGCAAGTTCAACCATCGAGCTCTATGGGCATGTCTTGCATACTCATACACTATACTGTCACGAAATATAGACATAAACTAATACACTAGCATCTTTTGAATAACCAATTCACACATCTTTGCTTCTTTACCATCCTTTGTATTGTATGCCACTATTTTATACTTGCCAAACTCTACTAGTTTGTTTCCAACCGCATGTATTCTTTCCATATGTTCACATATTGGCATATGTTGAAAGCCACTGCAATGCTAACATATGCCATCTAAGCGTAATTTCCTGTAGAATATTTGACCTTCCTCTCTTTCACATAAAATTGTTGATATGAAGTCTCTTGAAGATGTTGGTAGGGTATGTATGCCACAATCCTGCAAAACATTGTTAGTAAGCAAATCTAAACATATAGACCAATAAACATCAAAATGGTTAGAAAATTCTATATGTAATCTACAACAACAAGTAGTGCGTGTGTGATTTATCTTGACATAGAAAGGTTTTATCATTTCAAAATATCTTTGACAAATTTTAATTTGAGGATACATCTTTAGAAATTTACCAAAAAATTGTGTTTGAGTCATATCCAAAAAATGCTTTCGATGTGGCTCATGGTTCTGACTACCGATTCTCCTTCTTACCACATCCCTTTGATTCAGAGATACCCTTGTGTAATTCTTCCAAAAATCTTCAATTAGTGATCTCAATGCTTCAACAATTGGTTTATCTTTTCGTGGTAGTCTTCGAGAACACGCATAATTCATTGGCATTGGTATCCTCAATTCTTTGGCGCCTTCCAATGGCTCTTGATAAAGTTTTCCTATTATTTTTCAATTCTTGACTCGTCTTTCTAATGAGACAAGCTTTCCTTGTTTGACTACTTACTATAGTCGATGTAATGACATGTCATGTTGCATTACTATCTTTTGTGTGTGAGGTGTTACCCACACTCTCATATGCACTCATTAGATTCTTGACAATAGATTTTTCACTTGAAGCCTCTGATGTTCTCAACCCAAGAATCTTCATGATGGACCTATACTTTATACTTCGCATCATTTCAATGAATAGTTGACATCTTGCAGTCTCATTTAACTTTTCAAAGAACAATCTCTAAATCTTATGAGCATATCTTCTACAAGTGCGTTTTGGAATCTTACCTTCCATTGGCTGCAAAATATTCTCATCAATATCAATCAAATACTTTAACTTTCTATGCAAAATTCTAGGTGGTGTTAAGATAGGTAAATTCATCTCAACATTAGGAATTTCATCAATATTTAAATGAGATGGGCTAGATGGCATACCTTCGATCGAAGATGGAATAGATGACATACCTTGAGGTTGAGGTGGGAACGATGGCATACCTCCTTCCTCACATGTGAGTGATGATGTACTCTCAACTTGAAATGTGGTAGATGGTGTCCCTACATGTTGACTTGCGATAGAGGACATGTCTCCAACTATGGTATTCAAATCTCTCATAGCACGAAGATTTTGCATTCGTTCCCTTTGTGCTGCCAATACCATATCTCTTTTTGATGGTTGCAATTCCTCTTCAATTGGCATGTCTTCATTTATCATGTCCAATTTCCTCTTCTCACGAAGTTCCCTCATAGCCACTGTTTTCTTCATATTCTTAGCTTCTATGTCTTCCTGTGGTGGTTTAATTCTTGATCGTTTCCTCGCCATGATGGAGAATTTATCTATAGCATGATAAAGAGACAAATATTAGTTCCTAAGAAATGAATCCATACAAATAACTGAAATATATGTCATTCAACCCTTCATACAAAATGTACACATAATCATCATGTAGAAGAGTAAATGTCACTCAACCAAAATAGGTACAAAGCATACAAAACATTATTGCAGCCATACAAAGCATTATTGTACAATGTTATTGCAACCATACAAAGCATTATGGTACAAAGTTCACTTCAGTCCTATGAGGATAAGGACAAAGGAGAGTCACCTATTGAGGCTACAAGTGGAGAGTACATGGGACTTCATGTTGACTACAAGGTTGAAGATGTGGGGGGGGCCTTGTTGCTAGTGGCATCAAACTACCTACACTTACTTGTGGATAGAGATCATCTCCTCACACATGAAGATTCAACTTGCAGCCATGGGACATAATTTAGGACACATGATACACTTGATTTTCACTTGGAGACATCTCGTATACCAGCACTTGTTGATAACCATCTAGTCATGGAAGGAGAGATGATTGAGATAGTGGGAGACATCACATTAGGGCATGAGGTAAGGATTGATTTTCTGATGTGCAACAACAATCCCTTATCTTCACATTATCATGTTATGACAACCAAGAGGTTCAACCTTAAGGCTTATGATTTTGATGGAGACACTCATGTTGAACTTTGCACTTTATTGTAACTGAACTATCTTGAGACCCTATATCAATTCCATGGCAATGTGACTGATTTGTAGTATTTAACTTGGTACATTGTTATAGATATGGGAATGGAAACATTTGGTATACAAGGTTTGTATGAACTATCAACAGGGAGAATAATGTAGCATATCATGGATCATGATTGGATTAATCCTATTGGGATTTACTTGTACGATCTTGGCACCTATTCATTTGTATTTTAACCTGTTATGACAAGATAATAATATTTCATTATGCTTAAGGGATTGTATATTTATATGTTGTAAGGATTCATTCTTGTATAATTTGACATCACAGTATGTTAAGGTATGTTTAATTCATTATTGCACATACTTATTAAAGATCCCAAGTGTAGAAAATATACATGGCACCAATATGTGAGATTATAGGCTGAACTTATGGATTTATGAGTAATAAAATCTAGAGATTTAACTTAAGGCTATCTATGTAGGTTTAAATGAAACACACATGATGGAATTTTGCATGAGGTCCTTTAGGTTGAATCTCATTAGATAGACATTAATGAGTTTGTATTGTAATGTTCATTATGCAAAGGGACTTAACAATGATATCATGATTGTGTCTATTTTAATTAATGTTGACCTTTGAGATATCTTTTATTATGCATACCATGAACTAATTTAAAACATAGTCTATTATAAGGACATTTGTGTGTGATGACTAAGATCTTTGGGTAGTAAGAACTATGATGAACTATAAATGCAAAATATAAGACATGTATGCAAAATGTAAGACATGTATGCAAAATGTGGAAGCATAGACAAGGTAGATGAACTATAAAATTAAAAAAGCAAGACTGATATAAACACAAAATATGTAAACCATACAAGTGATATAAACATGTATGATAAAGCATGATAAAGTAATTCAAATAGAATTAAGGAAAATGTAAAGAACATGCATGTAAAGACTTGACATACCTAAAAAATGGAGATTTGAATGGAGAGAGTACCCAATTATGTAGTGTTTTTTCTTCTTGCATCAAACTCCTCAATAATTTGAGTTTTTCGCCACTTGCTTCCTTTTCAACGTTAAATTGAATAACACTCAAATAGAATTAGTAACAACAATACTATTAACCAATCTGTATTGTTAAATTCCTACAATTCAATCACAATTAACATTGAAACACTACAAAAATTGAAAATTGAATTGATATATATCAAATTCGATGTGAAAACTATGTTATTTCCTCCTTAAGTTGGCAAAGTAGAAAAAGGTGGTGGAAAGTTCATGTAAAGGTGGTAGAATGTGAAAAATGTGCATGTGAACTTCCCAACAGCATCATGAAAACTTTTTTTTGTCAAAACACGTGCATAAACAGAAGAAAATAGAGTATGTGGGCCTAGATCATAGGGGTCCATGCCTTTTTACCATTTGTATAGCAATCCAAAATGCACTCGCATTATAACGAGAATGCGTTTTGGCCTACTATAGAAAAATCTATATTATTCATTTCTCCATGTATTT
Source organism: Cunninghamia lanceolata (assembly GCA_027924645.1). NCBI lineage: Eukaryota > Viridiplantae > Streptophyta > Pinopsida > Cupressales > Cupressaceae > Cunninghamia > Cunninghamia lanceolata. The sequence goes on along the minus strand of BSBN01001773.1, from coordinate 679,732 downwards.
CTTCTATCTCCCACCTTTCTCTCCCCCTCACCTATCTACCTCACCCCTCTCTACATCTCTCAGTCACTCCTTGTCTACCTCTCCATCCATCCTTAGCCATCTAGGTCTCTTACTTAACCCTAAACCCTGAAGCCTCAACCCTTAAACCTTAAATCCTAAACCCTATCCCTAAACCCTCAACACTTTACCTTAAACCCTAATCCATCAACCCTAAACCATACACCTTATCACTAAACCCTCAACCCTCGACACTATATCTTAAACCCTAATCCCTTAACCCTCACCCTGAAGCCTCAACCCTCAATCCTTAAACCTTCAACCCTAAACCCTATCCATAATCCCTCTACCCTTGACACTCTACCTTAACCCTAATCCCTTGACGCTTAAACCTAATCCCTCAACCCTAAATGCTATCCCTAAAGCCTCAACGTTAAACCCTAATCCCTTATTCCTAAACTCTAAACTCTAAACCCTGTCTCTAAACCCTCAACCCCTAACCCTCAACCTTAATCCTTAATCCCTCAACCCTAAACCTTAATCCCTCAACCCTAAACCCTAATCCCTTATCCCTAAACCCTAAACCCTAATCCCTCAACCCTAAACCCTAATCCCTTATCCCTAAACCCTAAACCCTATACCTAAAGCCTCAACCCTCAACACTATACCTTAAACCCTAATCCCTCAACCCTCAACCCTAATCCATAATACCTCAACCCTAAACTCTAAACCCTAAACCCTCAACCCTCAACCTTAAACCTTAATCCCTCAACCCTAAACCTTAATCCCTCAAACCTCAACCCTCAATCCTTAAACCTTCAACCCTAAACCCTATCCCTAATCCCTCTACCCTCGACACTCTACCTTAACCCTAATCCCTCAACCCTCAACCCTAATCCCTCAACCCTAAACACTATCCCTAAATCCTCAACCCTAAACCCTAATCCCTTAAGGTCCTAAACCTTAATCCCTTATCCTTAAACTCTAAACCCTATCCCTAAACCCTCAACCCTCAACCCTCAACCCTCAACATTAAACCTTAATCCCTCAACCCTAAACCTTAATCCCTCAACCCTAATCCCTCAAGGTCCTAAACCCTAATCCCTTATCCCTAAACTCTAAACCCTATCCCTAAACCCTCAACCCTCAACCTGCAACCTTAAACCTTAATCCCTCAATCCTAAACCTTAATCTCTCAAGGTCCTAAACCCTAATCCCTTATCCCTAAACTCTAAACTCTATCCCTAAACCCTCAACCCTCAACCTTAAACCTTAATCCCTCAACCCTAAACCTTAATCCCTCAACCCTCAACCCTCAATCCTTAAACCTTCAACCCTAAACCCTATCCCTAATCCATCTACCCTCGACACTCTACCTTAACCCTAATCCCTCGACCCTTAACACTAATCCCTCAACCCTCAACACTAATCTCTCAACCCTAATCCATCAACCCTAAATGCTATCTCTAAAGCCTCAACCCTAAACCCTAATCCCTCAAGGTCCTAAACCCTATTCCCTTATCCATCAACCCTAAACCTTAAACCCTCAACCCTCAACCCTCAATCCTTAAACCTTCAACCCTAAACCCTATCCCTAATCCCTCTACCCTCAACACTCTACCTTAACCCTAATCCCTCGAACCTCAACCCTAATCCCTCAACCCTAAATGCTATCCATAAAGCCTCAACCCTAAAACCTAATCCCTCAAGATCCTAAACCCTAATTATTGATAACTGAGAGGGGGGTGAATCAGTTATCTTAATTATTTTAACTTTCTGTTCTTCTTAATCAACTAGTGCAGTATCAAAACACATAAGCTTTAATTGAACATGAAAGCAGAAATAAACTCAGTACACATGACACAGTGTTTTTGATGTGGAAACCCTGTTAAGGGAGAAAACCACGAGGTGATTAATCCAAGAATGTATTCTCTATTAGAAGAATAGAAATACAAAAATGGCACTTGCCAATTAGGGCTCACTGCCCGAGCACATTGCTCATAAGAGGCTCATTGCCTACAAGAGACTCACTGTCTACAAGTCATAAAGAGAGTAACAAGATACTTGAACTGATGAGAAGCATCCACATATACTGGAGTTCAATTCCAATTAGGCTCTGTATACTGATCTACTGCACTTCATTCTTCCTCTCCTTTTGTGCTGCTGTCTTTTCACATACCGGACCTGCCTTACTGCTTTCACATTGTTCTTCTACTTTTATTCACACATAACAAAACACTCAACTTCTTTATATCCAAATCCATCTGGTATATATATCCACACAACGCATTTCATCCTCTTTCTAGTCGGCATCCGGAATAGTCAATATTTTCCCAAACTTTAGTCTGTCGGCTGAATCCTTGCCCACCAAGTGATGCGGATCAAGGAGATACTTATAGAAGTCATCTAACATGTCATCCAATTATGGATAATACATTAAGAACCTTGATCACCATCAATATCTCATCTAGAATAATTTTGATGCTCTGTCTGTCAATTCTTCCTCTGTCTACTCTGCCAAACCGGACCCCAAAACTTAGATACCCATATCTCTTCACTCTCTTATCACCAGAGGCTCAATCCCTAGGATCTATCATTCAAGGTATTCCTCTTGACTTCCCCAAGTCCATACTTTACAAAGATGCTTCCTCTAAGAGATCTGGACCTGACTGTCGGACCTTGCCACATGCTCTGTTCTTGCTTACCGGACCACAACATTCTTCAATCTGACTTCTGGTATAGGCACACCATGTCCTGTGGATGTGTGGGATGAACTTTGTTGCCATCAATGACAACAATCATGAAGCCATAATGTGTCTCTTGCCAACAATCTCCCCCTTTGGCATTGATGGCAACACTTAGTGAAAAATGACTAAGTGTTATACTACACTCCCCCTTGGTTGATGCTCTGTTCTAATGTACATTTTACCGAAGCTCCCCCTTAGCTGGATTCCACATTTTTCACTATTCCTCACTCCCCCTTTGACATCAATGGCAAAGGGTAGGGTTCGCACACCAAAAATTGCCCAAAAATTCATCTATACTTAGTCGTATAAGTACATAAATAGGGTATACTTACATATACTATTGTATGTCTGCAAAAGTTGTCTTCAACTGGACAAGTTCTATTGCCCAACTCTGCTTCATCCTGTCCAAAATTGAGATGTGACCACTTAACAGGAATGCAAAGGCTTCTACCCTTTTGAGATCTGTCAGATCACTGGTCCGGGCTGTGGTTTGAGCATCAGTTAGAGCCTCATGCATGGCCTCTAACTTAGGGATAATAATCCCTCTTAGTTCATATAGCCTACCTATTTTTATTTCCTTCTCCTTCTCAAGCTTCTTTATTTTATTTATAGTTGCAAGAGTCTGGCACTCTTGATTTATTATGGAAGAGGAGAGAGGATCAAAACTTTGAGAGAGGCTTGACAGTTTATCCTCTTGTTCTTTCACTTTCTTCTCAATATCCTTTGTTACTTTTGTCCAGGATATACAAAATTTATATACTTCTCCTCCATCCTTAAGAGCATTTTCTAAGCTCTTTATCCCAATATCCATAGCTCTCCTATCATTTGTTATCAGACCCTGCACTTCAGAGAGTCTCTTTTCCAAAAACTCCTCCCGGACCTTTTCTTGAGCTGACTTCTCTAGGGAATCAAAATGTGTATGAACAGAATTTACAAGGGTCTTTAGATTACCGGATGTGGAGGCTGAAGAATCCTTTTGGAAGGATGGCATAATCTTTTCCAATACACCGGATGCAGCTTCTATGAGCTCACAGTCTTCCATGTGAGACTTCAGAAGTTTTTCTTTTGCCTTTGCCTGAGTGAAGGATGCTAGATTCATGGTTTGCACCAGAGAGAGGGAATCAAAATTGAATGGACCTTGAAGCAATTCTGGTTCATCAAGTTCCATCATCTCTTTGGTCAAGAAATCTTTGATAGCTTCTGCTATGTCTCTTGCCAGAGACAAAGTTTTCTCCCCTTCTGCAGCCTTGCCACTATCATCTGAGGCTTTTTCTGTTTGATCTCCTTCTCTTCCCTTTACTTGTTCCTCTTGAATGGATTTTTCTTTTGTTCTTTCTTCTCCTTTAGATCCGGAGTCTGCAGGGGAAACTAGAGGAGAGATGTATGCTTCTTCATGAACCTTCTCTCCTGGAGCAGAGGAATCTAAGTCCTTATCTTTTTCTTCACCTGTGTCCTTTACCTCTTTTGCCACTGTCTCAGTAGATTCTTCTTTGTCTTCCATGGTAGATGTTTCATCACCTAAGTCCTCTATGATAGGAATATTCAATCTTTTATAGGCATTCCTGAGGATCTCTTCAATTTCTTTTGCCACTTTATCAGTTTCTCCAAGCATAAGCTGATTCATTCTAGCTTTGCTTCGGAACTCATCCTTGCAATCTTTGAAAATCATATTCATTTGTTTCTGAGTGATTGAGGGATAGAGCTAAATAGCTATTTGTTCCCTGATCTCATGGTCGTTGGCCTTGGCATTTGTTCTTCCTGATTTCTAGTTCTTTCTCTAGGCTCTTGGGAATTAGAGAAATAATCTCAATGAATGCTTTATTATAAATGTTAAGGTACCTGACTGTGGCTTCTTGCAGGATCTTCTAATCAGCCTCATTGTAGTCATCATAAAATTCAGTCATTGGCTTCAAGTTCCCATCCACAGTGACTGATTTGACTACATCATCAATGGACAGAGTGGGCCTTTCAACAAACTCTTCTACCATCTCTTTCTTATCTTTACCGGTAGAGGGTTCACCAGATACTTTCTTCTTTTTCCTCATTTTCCTTACCTCCTCATCTAACTCAATCTCTTCATCATCCTTCTGACTGATGTAAGACCTTGTGGCCTTTGTCTTAGTTCTTTTCTCTGCTTTACCAGATGATTTTGCTTCCGGTTTTGATGTCTTTGAGCTCTTATCAGTGGTAGGTGCAGACCTCTTAGAGGATCTGGTCCAAGAGGGTGCTTCTACCAGATCACTTTCCTTTTCTACTTCTTCCTTCTCTTTCTTTGTCCTTTCCATCTTTTCTCTATGTGCATCAAGTGCTTCTTTTGAGATGCCATATCTTTTGGCAACATTCTCTACTTCTTTTCACTTTTCTCTTTATCTCTGGTTGTCTTAGTTCCACATGAATCTTTACACTCAATTCTTCAAAGGTTCCAAACCTTTCTGCCTTGGGATCTTTGGGTTGACTTAGCATGTGCTGAACATGCAGCTCTACAATTTTCTCATCCACTTCATACTCCATTGGCATGATCCATACTGTTCTAGGCTCCATAGCCTCCATTAGGCACTAATCAGTTTCAACCATAAAGCACATTGAATCTTTATATTTCTCAACTAGAGATATGGGGATTCTTTCTCTAGCTTGCATCATGCATTGGAAGTTTTTGAAGTAGCCCCATAGCGCAGTGTTTTGTGTCTTGGGATCACCAAGCCCATGCAAGTAATCTCTGATCTGAATTGCAACCGGTCTGTTGTTTTGCCATATCCATCCATTGGATCTAGGTAGCTCATTCATGTAGTAAAAGAATAGGTAGAGTATTAAACCACTGTATTTGAAAGAATTCTTCTTATCTCTCTTTATCTTCTACAGATTCTCCAAGAGTTGGTTCATAAGAAGCTCACAAAGATCATAGTCTGCATTCTTTCTCAACATTTCATAAGCAGTATATACAACAATTCCAGATACTGAATTCTCCCTGCTGGAGTGATATTTTATATCCAATTATCATTGATGCAAACTTGATATCCAGATCTGTGATATCCTCAATTGTCATTGCTCTTTTATCAAACTTTGATCTGGTAGCCTCACTTACAATTTGGTTTTTGATAGATTTGAGAGTGGGCATCTCATCGATTGAGTGCAATCCAATTATTGCATTAATGGAATCCTTAGTGATCTTGAATGGTCCATTTAACCACATGAAGTTATCATGCACCCTACTCAAAACATACCGGACCCATTCATCTTTTGTAAAATAGGGGAAATGAATACATTGAGCAAAATCCTTTTCCCGGATGGCTTTATACTGAGTTTTGATTTCAAATGAGTCATCTATCAAATGCTTGTGATAGATATCAACCGGCTTAGATTCCCCAAATTCTTCAATATTCGCATGAATATATGCCCTAACATCCTCTACGTGCAAAACCCCATGCGGAATGCTGGAAAATGCCCCTAAGGGGTCCACTTCTAGAGATTTATAAGGATGTTTCTTAAATTTGGGTCGAGGCCTACTAGAAATCTTCACCACATTCAGAGTAGTCATCTTTCAAAGATTTGCAGAGAGATATTCAAGAACGGAAAATACCTTTTACGCTTCTAGGTTTCACGGAGTGAGCCAGATCAATTGCTGGATGAATCGACTTCTACAGATGATTTTTGATGGGCTTGAGGAAATTTGTTGCAGAGCTCCTTTTCGCTTCTTCTTGAATGCAGAATGAACAAATGTTTAATAAGAAAAACCCTTATATTACTCTGCAAACCCTGATACCAAGTTGCAATAAATGCTCAACTTAAGTCATTCCGGTTTGCCTTGTTTTCCTTATCCGGATGACTTGAGAAACTGAAACAATCTTGTTCTAAACATCTTGTGGATCTTCCATATCTTAACCACAGCTTATTTAGATGTTTCTCTAAGAACCCTTTAATCCGCAACTCTCCTTGTGCCAATCTCGGCACCAATTAACTGGCTGGGGGGAAAATGTTTTTCCTTGTGTCTCCCCTTGAGCCAGAGCTCACTTTTTAATTTCCAGAAGGAATATCAGCACCAGATTTTGGTGTGGATCCATCCCCTACATTTTCTATACTTCTCTTCACCCAAATCTTGTTCATCTCACTTTGAACTTCATCCGCATTCACTTTTCCTTTTCCCTTGTCTTGATTCTGATTATGATGTACTGGACCTCTTTTGTCTTGATTCTTGCTTCTACATAATTTGGCAATATGATCGGATCTATTGCAATTGTGGAAAACAACATTTCTTTGCATATTTGATTGATGTCCTCTTGATCTACATTGATTAGCCATATGACCCATTCTATTGCATGCAAAGCATCTACCATTGAATGAATTGTTCATTTGCATATTTCTGCACTCATGAGATTTGTGACCATACCTCTTGCAGTTAAAACATTGTCCAGAGAAGGATGTATTAGTCTGATTCATTCTCTTTCTACACTGATTAGCTTTATGACCAAAGTTATTGCAGTTGTGGCAGTATTCATTGAAGGATGGATATCTTTGAGCATTAAGTTGCCTTACCAGAGGTCTTCTAGGCCTATTTCTTGGATTTTCTGATCCAAACTTCTTCTGACCAGATCCAGAGCTTTCACCTTTCTCATATCCCAAGCCACACTTGTCATCTACCCTCTTTTGGATTTCAAGAAGAACTTCAATTTGAGCATAACTTATCTTGAATTTCTCTTTGAATTCATTTGTTGTTTGAAGATCCCTTTTAAGAGAGATAATTTGATCTTCAAGTTTTTCTTCATTATCTTTAGCATCTTCAAAATCAGATTCAAGATGTCTGATTATTCTATCCATCTTGTGGCAGTCTTATGTTTTCTCTTTGAGAGATAGTCTTAGATCATCTTCTGTTTTTCTTTTCTCTTCAATTTCTTGAGTAAATTTGATGACTCCTGATTCCATTTCATGTCTTACCATAATGACCTCTTTTGATAACTTTTCACATAACTTGGTTTTCTCCTTCAGATCTTCATTTGTATCATGTGCTTCACCTTGACTTGCCAATTGCTGAAGTAGATCCTTTCTCTTTTTCATAGAGATACTCAGTTTCCCTTTTAGTTCATTTATGAAATCATCAGCCTATTTGAGTCTTTCCTTGAATTTATTAACTTCAGAGTTAGATTGCTCAAGATCATCAAGGGCAGTCTGAAGTTGTTTCCTCATACCATACACATCCATTTGAATTCTCAGATCTTCCTCAAGCTGTTAGGCTCTGTTTAGGAGGAACTTGGCTCTAATACCAATTGTTGATAACTGAGAGGGGGGGTGAATCAGTTATCTTAATTATTTTAACTTTCTGTTCTTCTTAATCAACTAGTATAGTATCAAAACACATAAGCTTTAATTAAACATGAAAGCAAAAATAAACTTAGTACACATGACATAATGTTTTTGACATGGAAACCCTGTTAATGGAGAAAACCATGGGGTGATTAACCCAAGAATGTATTCCCTATTAGAAGAATAGAAATACAAAAATGGCACTTGCCAATTAGGGCTCACTGCCTGAGCACACTACTCACAAGAGGCTCATTGCCTACAAGAGACTCACTGTCTACAAGTCATAAAGAGAGTAACAAGATACTTGAAATGATGAGAAGCATCCACATATGCTGGAGTTCAGTTCTGGTTAGGCTCTGTTTACTGATCTACTGCACTTCATTCTTCCTCTCCTTTTGTGCTACTATCTTTTCACATACCGGACCTGCCTTACTGCTTTCACACTGTTCTTCTGCTTTTATTCACACACAACACACTTAACTTCTTTATATCCAAATCCATCTGGTATATATATCTGCACAATGGATTTCATCCTCTTTCTAGTCGGCATCCAGAATAGTCAATATTTTCCCAAACTTTAGTCTGTCGACTGAATCCTTGCTCACCAAGTGATGCAGATCAAGGAGATACTTATAGAAATCATCTAACATGTCAGCCAATCATGGATAATACCTTAAGAACCTTGATCACCATCAATATCTCATCTAGAATAATTCTGATGCTCTGTCTGTCAGTTCTTCCTCTGTCTACTCTGCCAAACTGGACCCCAAAACTTAGATACTCATATCTCTTCACTCTCTTCTCATCAAAGGCTTAATCCCTGGAATCTATCAGTCAAGGTATTCCTCTTGACTTCCCCAAGTCCGTACTTTACAAAGATGCTTCCTCTAAGAGATCCAAACCTGACTATCAGACCTTGCCACATGCTCTGTTCTTGCTTACCAGACCACAACATTCTTCAATCTGACTTCCGGTATAGGCACACCATGTCCTACGGATGTGTGGGATGAACTTTGTTGCCATCAATGACAACAATCATGAAGCCATAATGTGTCTCTTGCCAACACTAATCATGTATCCCTACACTCTAAACCCTATCCCTAAACCCTCAACCCTCAATCCACAACCTTAAACCTTAATTCGGCAACCCTAAACCTTAATCCCTCAACCCTAAACCATAATCCCTTATCCCTAAACCCTAATCCCTCAATCCTAAACCCTAATCCCTTATCCCTAAACCCTATACCTAAAGCCTCAACCCTCAACACTATACATTAAACCCTAATCCCTCAACCCTCAACCCTAATCCCTAATCTGTAATCCCTCACCCTAAACCCTAATCCCTTATCCCTAAACCCTAAACGCTATCCCTATTATTAAACCCTCAACCCTTGACACTATACAGGTTAAACTCTAAGCCCTTATCCATAAACCCTAAACCCTATCCCTCAACCCTCAACCCTTAAACCTTCAACCCTAAAACCTATCCCTAAACCCTCAAACCTTGACACTATATCTTAAACCCTAATCCTTTAACCCTCACCCTAAAGCCTCAACCCTCAATCCTTAAACCTTTAACCCTAAACCCTATCCCTAATCCCTCTACCCTCAACCCTAATCCCTCAACCCTAAACATTTTCCCTAAAGCCTCAACCCTAAACCCTAATCCCTCAAGGTCCTAAACCCTAATCCCTTATCCCTAAACTCTAAACTCTATCCCTAAACCCTTAACACTCAACCCTCAACCTTAGACCTTAATCCCTCAACCCTAAACCTTAATCCCTCAACCCTAAACCCTAATCCCTTATCCCTAAACTCTAAACCCTAAACCCTAATTTCTCAACCCTAAACCCTAAACAATATCCCTATTCCTAAACCCTCAACCCTTGACACTATACCTTAAACCCTAATCCCTTATCCCTAAACACTAAACCCTATCCCTCAACCCTCAACCCTTAAACCTTAAACCCTAAAACATATCCCTAAACCCTCAACCCTCGACACTATATCTTAAACCCTAATCCCTTAACCCTCACCCTAAAGCCTCAACCCTCAATCCTTAAACCTACAACCTACAACCCTATCCCTAATCCCTCTACCCTCAACACTCTACTTTAACTCTAATCCCTCGACCCTCAACCCTATCTTTAAACCCTCAACCCTCAACCTTAAACCCTAATTCGTCAACCCTAAACCCTAATCCCTCAACCCTAAACCCTAAACCCTCAACACTATGCCTTAACCCTAATCCCTCGACCCTCAACCCTCATCCCTCAACCCTAAATGCTATCCCTAAAGCCTCAACCCTAATCCCTCAAGGTCCTAAACGATAATCCCTTATCCCTAAACTCTAAACCCTAACCCTAAACCCTCAACCCTCAACCTTAAACCTTAATCCCTCAACCCTAAACCTTAATCCCTAAACCGTAAACCCTAATCCCTCAACCCTAAACCCTAAACACTATCCCTATTCCTAAAACCTCAACCCTCAACACTATACCTTAAACCCTGATCCCTTATGCCTAAACCCTCAATCCTAAACCCAAATCCCTTAACCCTAAACCCTATCCCTAAACCCTAAACCCTCAACCCTCAACCTTAAACCCTAATCCCTCAACCCTAAACCCTAATCCATCAACCCTAAACCCTAAACCCTCAAAACTATACCTTAAACCCTAATCCCTCAACCCTAAACCCTATCCCTTAAGCCTCAACCCTCAACACTATACATTAAACCCTAATCCCTCAACCCTCAACCCTAATCCCTAATCCCTCAACCCTAAACCCTAAATGTTGTCCCTATTCCTAAACCCTAACCCTCAAAACTATACATTAAACCCTAATCCCTTATCCCTAAACCTTATCCCTCAACCCTCAACCCTTAAACCTTAAACCCTAAAACCTATCCCTAAACCCTCTACCCTCAACACTATATCTTAAGCCCTAATCCCTTAACCCTTAGCCCTAAAGCCTCAACCCTCAATCCTTAAACCTTCAACCCTAAACACTATCCCTGATCCCTCTACCCTCGACACTCTAACTTAACCCTAATCCCTCAACCCTCAACCCTATCCCTTGACCCTTGACCCTCAACCTTAAACCCTAATCCCTCAACCCTAAACCCTAAACCCTCAACCCTAAAACCTAAACCCTATCCCTAAACCCTCAACCTTAAACCCTAATCCCTCAACCCTAAACCCTATCCCTAAACCCTCAACCCTCAACACTATACCTTAAATCCTAATCCCTAAACCCAAAACCCTAATCCTTCAACCCTAAACCCCAATCCCTTATCCCTAAACCCTAAACGCTATTCCTAAAGCCTTAACCCTCAACCCTTAAACCTTAAATCCTAAGCCCTATCCCTAAACCCTCAACCCTAAACACTATACCTTAAACCCTTATCCCTCAACCCTAAACCCTAATCCATTATCCCTAAATCCTAAACCCTATCCCTAAAGCTTCAACACTTATACCTTAAATCCTAAACCCTATCCCTAAACCCTTAACCCTTGACACTATACCTTAAACCATTTACCTTATCCCTAAACCCTTATCCCTAAAGCCTCAACCCTCAACCCTTAAACTTTAAATCCTAAACCCTATCCCTCAACCCTCAACCCTCGACACTATACCTTAAACCCTAATCCCTCAACCCTAAACCCTAATCCCTCTACCCTTAAACCCTTAATACCTCAACCCTTTAACCCTGAACCCTTAAACCCTAAACCCTTGACCCTTAAACCCTAAACCCTCAACCCTTTAACACGCCTTTCCTCCCCTATCTGCCTCACCCCCATCTCTCCCCTATCTATCTCACCCCTCTCTCCCTAGGTTGTAAGTCTCTCAATTGTATATCTCTCACGACTCTCTAGATATTTCCCTTCCTCTCCACCTCTCTCAACCTTGAACATTATCCCTCAACTATAAACTCTCAACCCTCAACCTTATACCCTCAACCATATACTTAAGCCCTAATCCCTCAATCCTCAACCCTATACCTTAAACCCTGAAGCCTACACCCACAAACCCTCATCCCTATACCCTATAACCTCACCCTTATACCCTAAACCCTAAATATTGTGCCTCAACCCTATACTTAAATTAAACCTAAACCATACCCTCTCAACCCAAGTCACCCTATGCCTTATATACTCTCAATCCATATTGTAAACCCTAAACCCAATATCCTAAACCCTAATCCCCGTGGCTTACACACTTAATCTTATACACTCAAAAAGTTGAATATTAACCCTCAACTCTCTAACCTCTACCCTCGACCCTCTACCCTCTTCCTATTACTTAAGCCCTAATCCCTCAAACCTCAACCCTATACCTTAAACCCTAAACCCAAAAAAACTCAACCCTCAACCCTAAAAACTATACGGGCTCAGGGCCTTATATACCCTAAACCCAAAATCCTTACATACATACATACATACATTACATACAAACATGCATACATATATACATACATACAAGCATGGATACATGTACATAAATACATACAACCATACATAAATACATACAAGCATACATATATACATACATCAAACATACTTAGGAACCTTCAACATAAATCCTTCCAAGTAAGACAAATGCGAGCGCATTATAACGCGCTCGTGTTATGTTTAACTAGGCAAACATCGAGCAAACCTACAAAAATGAAAAACAAAAAAGCAAAACATAACGCAATCGCGTTATAACGCACTCACATTATATTTTGCTTTGGGAATCCCAAGCCTTAGGCTTGGGATTTGCTTTGGAATTCCAATCCAAAGGCTTGGAATGCCTTCCCAACGTCCAAAGACGTGTTTTTGCATATTCTATAGGATTCCACATAATTTTATTCATGCTAACCCTTAGATTTGCACGTGTTTCAAGGTCAAACAAATCAAACACCTGGGTAATGTTAGGCTTTCTCTTAGCTATTTAACGATGTAATTTTTTTCACATTTTGACAATGTTAAGCCTTTCATCTTTAATTTCTTTTGTTTGTGTGTCCGTTTTTCATCAAAAACTAGTGTTTGGTCTTTTTTTTATTATAAATTAACTGTTCATTGAAATTTCAAATAAATTACATTTTTATAAACTAGACTCCATTCTACACATTAAAAAAAAATTCAATTAGTTTTCAAATTTTACATGGGTAGCACGACCAAAATTCTATTTTTTAGGATGTGTCCACTTTGAAAATTAGTGAAAAATTAAATATTCATTAAAAAAATATTAGAAAAATTGGGCATAAACTACATGTTGTTAGCTAATTTCTCACCAAAGCAATTTTAAAAATACCAAAAAAAAGTCAACCTTTTGAGGGAGCAACAAAACACGCTATGTTATGTTTTTTTGATAGAAACAACACCAATTTCTGTGGCTCCCTCTTTTGAACCCCTTAATCTAGAACATTTTCGAAAAAAATTAGTAGTTTAGAAAGTAGACTTGGAGCACTACGAACATTATTTTTGTTGCATCTTAAAATTTTGAGTGTAACTATGCTCAATTTCTCATCCAAAGTCAGTATTTCCTAATTTCAGAAAAAAAAAGTGGCCACTTAAGACCCATTTTTGGCCCCCCATCTTCTTGCACTTACCCGTTTTTTCATAAGGAAAATAGATTTATGATTTTTAGAATGGTCTAGCCTCATCTTTTTAGCATATGTGATATTTTTCCTAAGTTTGTTCTATACATACTTGACTTCACCATCATTTGATGAAATAATTTCATCAATCATAGACATGGCTTGCTTCATAATTTCTACATTATTTTCTTTCACTTTTAGCATATGAAATCTATTTTGAGGACTCTTAATCATGAGTTTAGATCTATAGTCTTGTAAAGGATTTAACCCCATTTTCTCATCTTTAAAAATACTCTTTTTGAACGGGTTCCAAAAAGATGTGATTACCTCATCATTTGATGCAAGAATTGCATTGATCATTGGCACAATTTGTTTCATAGGTCCTTGGTTGCTTGGTTTTTTTTTCTTGATACCAACTATCTCTAGGGAAACCATATTTTGTCTTCAATATGAGCTCTTCCATGATACCTATTGTTCCAGGCAAGTTCCTTTTAAAATATAGTCACCAATCTGCATTCGAAGGAAGGTACTTTCAAATGTTTGGAAAACTATATGCACTAGCACTTTGTTCCCCAGTAGAGTCATCATAAATCTTTTAGCATGTAAACTTATCATTGTGGTGTTTCATATAAATCAACATGACTCACCCAATGGATAGAAACATGTGCTTGCAATAGTTGGAGAAATCGCGATTGAATGAGTGATTTTTCTCTACATTTGAAAGGAGAATCTCCGTCATGTATGATAGGGGTGTTTATACATTTTTGTATACTTTTAACTAGAAAGTGCAAAAGGGCACAAAAATAGAAAATAATAAAAGAGGAGAAAAGGAAAACACTAGGTAAGATATACAAAGAATATCATCTAGGATTCCTTAAAGACAAATGGGAAAACAAGGGGAAATGAAGAAAAGAATGTGCAACAACTAATGGAGAAACAAAGTTCTATCAGTTTGTGCATGCAACATCAACAAAAGAATGGACATTTGACAGTTTGCATTCACAATGTGCAAGGAGAATGTGAAGAACTGATTACAAATTAAACATAGGAATAACTTGCAAATCAATGAAGAATATAAAGACACAAAGTTCAAAAATATTCTTCTAGTTCATTCAAAAATTAGAGCACAAAGTCCTTATTTTATTTTGTGTACAGTAGTTGTGTTCAAAGGAAAAAAGTCCCTTTTCAATGAAAAGACTTTACGATAAATAGAAGAATTATGTTTATTTTTTCTATATAACTATTTTACTTTTCCATTTCTACTTTACAAAACATTTATAAGGATAAATTACATTATTGTCTCCAACCATATAAACTTAGCTCATTAAAATATTTTATTGTAAACATTAGGAAGGAACTTTATAATGAAATTATAAATCTCCATTGGAATTTGACGGGCATGTGGTTGACACAACATTTTATCAAACAATTAGAGTGCATTAGCTGTAGGTGGACATTATTTCAAAGCATTTTGTCAAAAATTTCACGAGCATGTCTTTGTTTCCTTCACATGATACTTGCATTTATTGAATGGTTTACATGTGATTTCCTCTATTGTAGGTGCAAGCACTTGTGATCTCAAGTTTTTCCTTCATTAGCTAATGCAATTGGATGATACTGTACAAACTCCATATTTGAAATCATCACATTTGCTCTATTTTCCATTGCAATACCATCACCACTATCATCACAAGAGTTTGTGGTACTTTGATAAATATATCCAGCCCAACCAAATGTAAGTAGAGTTACTTTTGAAATGAAATGGACCATTTCATCATTGATAACTTTAAGGAACCCCCCTTAAAAAACCTATAAAATCCTAGCAAATTCTAGCTAAGTGCTATAATTTTCCTAGCAAACCTTTCCTTTTTTTGAAATAAATATTAATTTTCCTGGAAAATTTATGTCCGCTATTAGAATTTTTTATAAAATTGTGGTGAATCCTAATTAATAATTGGTAGAAGATTGTTTCATTGGTGAATTATACTTGTATTAAAAAAATAAAATAAGTTTGGTGGTGAATCATATAAATATTTAAAAATATAAAATTAATTATTTGGTGAATGTGCTAGCAAGTTTTTGAAAAAAACATGTGTCTGGTGAAAATATCAAATGCTAAATGATGGTGATTAAGTTACTTGGCAAATTTATAGCTTTAAAAATATTTACATTTACATCATCAGATGATGGAAGATCAGCAGCATTAGTTCTATTTTGGGCCAAGAAGTTCTGACACACCCAAATTTGTACATAAAGTCTTTAGAATAGAGACAAGTGTCAATGAGTCAATGATTCAAATTAATGAAAATTAATAGATAATAAAACTAAAATTTAAAAGGATGACTAGAATTACAATTTACATCGATGTACTTAAAATTTTATAATACATTTTGATCATCAAATAATTGTAGATCGATAGCATAAGTTCTATTTCGGGCCAAAGTTATGACATACACAAATTTCTACATAAAGTCTCTGGAATAGAGACAAGTGTCAACAAGTGAGTGACTTAGATTAATGAGTAATAATAGATAATAAAATAAAAATTTAAATTTCAAAAGGATGATTACAGTTGCAATTTACATCAATGTACTTATAATATTATAATAAATTTTGATTGTCAGATGTTCAGAGATCAACAATATAAGTTCTATTATGGACCAAATTTCTAACACACCCAAATTTCTGCATAAAGTCTCAACGAGTGAAAGATTTAGATTAACCTTATTTTTTACATATGTTACGAATTATGATAGTAGATACTTCCATAATTAACCAATAGCTACAATCATAAGTAAAAAAGTTCCAGAATTATGTTATTAATGATAAATAATAGATAATAAGACAAAAATTTAAAAGAATGACAACAATTACAATTTACTTCAATAACCCATCACTAGTATAAATACAACAATAAATTACTTAAAAAACTACTAAAAATTGCATATAAATGACTAAGCTTGGTCACATGACCATTAGTAGTTTATTGCCGGTCATTTATAATTAGACCAAATTTATGACTAAACCATTTTTAGTCATTTATTGGTTGTTTTGATTGATCGATTTGGTAGTATATTTCTAGTCGTTAATTTAGTCATTGATTTAGTCCTATTTATTCACTGAGCTTGGTCACGTGACCATTAGTAGTTTATTGCTGGTCATTTATAACGCGACCAAATTTATGACTAAACCATTTTTAGTCATTTATTTACTGATTTTTAGTCATTTATTCACTTTTAGTCATTTATTCATTTCGTTCACTGATTTCTGCCTAAAAGTGTTGGAAATGAGACAATGCTTTTGAGGTTTAAACATAAAACACAGAAAAACATAATCAATCATTCATTTGCACATAATGAAACAACTATTAAGAAGGCAAAATACTGAAATTTTATTAAGAAAAGGTGTTCTTACAGCAGATACAAGACTTAAATATGCGTCTTTGCTTTGAAAAATGTGTTACAAAGTGTGTTTCTTAGTGTTGTGACTAAGAAAACTAAGTTACAATGCTCTATTTTTTTGCTTATACAGCTCCAAAACATGAAAGAACTACTTGAAAAATGAAGAAAGTTCTATGTCTTTTCAGCATCATAGAAGTTTGACTCTCTGGTTACACGTTCCACTTCCTTGATTTGTCAAGTTTTGGTTGATGCTTCAAAGTATTTAAAGTGAATGCCAGGATCCTCACTGCCAATGACATTGAAAATACAGTTTGCCATATAAGTACAAGGTTCCCAAGCTACTACATAATTACCTCCTCAAATAGATCAATGAATATTAGTGACAGAATGATACAAGTGACAATCTAAAGTCAAATCAACTAGAGCTCAAATATGCATCCAAGAAGAAATATAGCCCTTCATAAGACTTGAACTGTTCAAACAACTTGATGCATGAATCTACACCCAATTGTTCAAAATATTCCTTGGCAGCCTGTGTGACATGAAAGAAGTTAACATCAAAATTAAGAGAGCAATTGTCGATGTCATCTAGAGACAACATTATTAATTTGAAATAAATAAAAGATGCACAATTTTTACCTGGACAATTATTTGGAGATTTCCCCTCAGGTTGACAAGAAGGAGATATTTCATGTACTCCAACACCCACTCTCTCGAAAGGGTCCCAGAGAAATCAACAAGGGCCTGAGAAATACTATAATTAGTAAGGGAGTTGGTAGTTTCTATTCAATTTCAAGAGCACATCATGTTTCATAGACCTGTGGCTTGATAGCATGGGTGTTGACAATGACATGTTTAATATCGGGCAACTCTGTATAGTGTTGTACCTAAAATTTACAATATTAGTGATGAAGTATACCACTGTCACAAGGTCAAGAAATTTGTTGAGTTACCAAGCAACCACTGTGAACACAATCACACCTCTTGCAACTTTCTGAAGCATAAATAACAATACTCACTTCCAGTGAATATCTGAATGATCAAGAAACAACTCTGTCATACTTATATGTATAAGTACCTTACCTTGCATCAACTTTTATCAACACCTTTGAAACTTACCTTGCATCAACAAACAACATTACCTTTGACACCAATGATGTGCAACCAACGATCAAAGAAGGATGCAGATGCATACCACTGTCACAAGCAACCACTGTCATTAGCAAGCCACTTTTTCACTATCACAAGCAAGAAGTATAAGACCATAATTGTCACAGTTAGAGAATTGCAAACTATCACTGATCATTGATAGAATACTGTATTAGGCATAACATTTACTGTGCATTCACTATGATACTCCATCACTGCATTGTGCATAGGCAAGATGATACTTTCACTATAATCCATATCAACTATTAAGAATATGCAGACCTGTAGGTTATAATACAGGGCCTCCAAGATGAATTGATAAGTCTTGAGAGAACTTATACAAACTTTGAATGACTTCCAAACCTACAGACACTTTTAAACCATCTTGATAATGCTATTTTACTCTTATGTAGGCTTCTTGGACTCTCTGGGTTCTCATGAAGTCTTTCAACTTATACAAAGCTTATGCATGAGTTTTAGAACCTTCATACATCTTAGACATATTTGTATTCTTTTTGTAATTATTATAGACTTTCACTTACTACCCATGATGTCTCTTTGCTCTACATCTTACTACTATTATTAGGTTTCTACAATACCCTCATAAACCCTTAAATATTTGTAGAGTTTCAAAATGTGTTTAACATTGATGCATGAGTCCTTCATGTCTTTTGGTATGGTTTTTGTAGGGTTTCCTAAACTTGTACAAGTGTTTGACAATGTTGACATGCCACTAGGTTCACTATGCAGACCCTAAACTATTGGTAGAGTTCTTTACTCTTGACAACTTCATTGGCAGAGTTCAATAACCATGTCACCACCTTTGTCCATTTGTAGATCTCCCGATGATAGAGAAACTCTCCTCATATAGCCTTGGAATATAGTGATGACCCTATCCAAGATTGTAGTGCTTCCTTAATGCTTTTTAGGGTTTCATAGTCCATTCATAGTTCACAAACCTATGCATCTTTATACTAAGTTTCGGTGATGTTTGAACACTATGCCCATAGTCTTTCAAGGATCTACAATGGCTTTATAGACCTTGTGATAGCTTCTATAGGTTTTCTTCTTCATCAATTCCAAATCTCTTTTTCCTTGTGCATACTACCCATTGTCCCATATCAACCTACAGGGACCCTTGTATGTCATTGAAACTTCACTATGCATGTTTCAACAATATTCACAACCTACTCATTATCATGGAAGACTTGCCACTATTAGTACAAGCTCAAGGTAACTCAAGGTAATGGAGATCTTTGGAATGACTCTACATCTTTATTATGATGACCCCATATTCTTGTACCTTGAACATGTTGCAATACTTGAAAGTTCTCTCAAAGATTATGCATAACATGCACTTCACTGTGTTTGACACTAGCCTTAAAAATTTTAATGGCTTCTATAACTACACAAGATCTTAAGACACTCTCCACAGTCTATGAGATCTTCATTAAATGAGAATAGAATTTTATAATGAAATAATAAGCATCCATAATACCAATACCTGAGACTACCCTTTATCCTTGGGTCATCCCACAATAATGGGTTACACTTTTTGGCCAAACTTGACATTGAAATCAACATTTTGAACTAAATCTTCACTTTCTAACACCTATAGCCGCCAAACCATTAGGAATTTGAAGATGATGCGAACTAGTGATTTGTGAGATTTTGTCTGTAGATTCTAAATATATTTTTTTAAAAAAAAATTGGAGTTAAATTGTAAAATTTTTTGCGTCTCCTTTGATAACTAGTTTTTAATAGTAAACAACATTTTTTTAAAGTGCTGTGTATTTTGTCACACATAACTTTTTTTCTACAAAGGATAAAATTCTGATTCTTTTGAATTTAGATTGATAACACTGATATCTAGAGGAAGCATTTGGTTTCATTATGTTTTGCTCAATTTTTTTTAATTAAGTTTTGAATTCAAACCAATTATAATTGACATAGGTGTATTCTGTCAAACATAACTTTTTTTGTATGTATCAGAATTCAAATTTTTTTTGTTGGAATAATGACATCAATACCTAGAGGACAGGTATTTTTTAGAATTTTTTCTCTATTTTTCTATTTTTTCATATGTGTGAAACAAAGACCTTGATGTTCATTGAAAAACCTACATTCACAAGAAATAAAAAATAAATATAATAATCAAATTAAATATATTTAAAATTATACTTTTTGGGAAGCTTATAATAAGGATTACATACTTACAAAACATAAATTTTAAATGAATTCATTTGATCCCCCAAAAGGTAAATCAAAAGTGGGTTTTTATCAGCATTTTGATAGGTGTAGAGGAAACTCTATTAAAGGTATGGTTTAAAGCTAGCAGGGTTCTATCCAAGTGGGTTTGAATCTAAGGGAGTTTGATCAAACCATCTTCAATTAAAATCCCTTAAATGGAACCTTTCAAGGCTTAAATCATTATATTTCCTAAAAATATGTGATTTCAACAAAAATCAGGATGTCCCAAAAAGTGTAACCCATTATTGTGGCAGCACCCCCTTGTAGAAATCTTTTGATCTTTGTAGGCCTAGTTGATAACTCATAGTGACCTCTTCATACGTCCACTTTGGTCTTTGAATGATCTTTCTACAAACCTTAGTGGGATCTTTACAAATATTTGCACAGGAGTAGGATAAGCTTTCACAAGTCTGATAGAGGTTAAAGTATGCAAACCTTAACCTAGTTCACAGAAAGGTCTTCTTAAGATTTGATGGACTTGGATAGATACCACACACTATTTTGATACCCTTTTGATGATCCTCTATTATCCTTTTACAAACCCCTTAATATTTTATAAAAATTTTATATATCATCATACGATTGTAAGAAAATAGAGGTATCAATACAAAACTTCGCAAGATATCAATATAGTGCTTATGATTTCTTCCATCAAAACATAAAGGATAGAGAAATTTTGTTAGATGTTGTAGTGGCAACTGCCCTAGTAGACATGAATGCAAAATATGGAAACATAGACAAAGCACATGAACTGTTTGACAAAATGCCTCAAAGAAATGTGGTCTCATGGATTGCAATGATTGCAGGATATGCACAAATTGAACTTTTTGAGAAGACTTTAGAAATTTTCAAGAAAATGCAATTGGTAGGTGTAAAGATAGACTCCACAACCTTTGTAAGCATCCTCCCTGCCTGTGCCAAAATGGGAGCTTTGGAACAGGGTATGGACATCCATCAAAGCATGAAGGATAGAGGAATTTTGTCAGATGTTGTAGTCTAGTAGACATGTATGCAAAATGTGGAACCATGGACAAGGCACATGATGTGTTTGATACAATTCCTCAAAAAAATGTGGTCTCATGGACTGCAATGATTGCATGATACACACAAATTGGATTTTTTGAAAAAGCTCTAGAAACTTTCAAGTAAATGCAATTGGTAGGTGTATAGCCAGACTGCACAACCTTTGCCAGCATCCTCCCTTCCTATTCCAAAATGGAAGCTTTGGAACATGGAATGGGCATCCATCAAAGCATAATGGATAGGGGATTTTTGTTAGATATTACTGCTCCACAAAATTCCTCAAAGAGATGTCATCTCTTGGACTGCAATTATTTCTGGATATGCACAAAATGGATTTATTGGAAAAGCTTTACAAACTTTCAAGCAAATGCAATTGGTGGGTGTAAAGCCAAATTCCACAACCTTTGCCAGCATCCTTCCTGTCTGCACCAAAATGTGAGCATTGGAACAATGTATGGACATCCATAAAAAAGTAATGGATAGAGGAATTTTGTCAGATGTTGTAGTTTCAACTGCCTTGGTAGACATGTATACAAAATGTGGAAGCATTAACAAGGCATGTGAACTGTTTGATAGAATGCCTCAAAGAGATGTCATCTCATGGAATGCAATGGTTGCAGGATATGCACAAAATGGATTTGTTGAAAAGGCTTTAGAAACTTTCAAGAAAATGCAATTAGTAGGTGTAAAGCCAAATTTGACAACCTTTGCCAGCATACTCCCTGCCTGTACCAAAATGGGAGCTTTGGAACAGGGTATGAACATCCATCATAACATAATTGAAGGGGGGTTTTTGTCAGATAGACATGTATGCAAAATGTGGAAGTATATATAAGGCACATGAACTATTTGATGGAATGGCTCAAAGAGATGTTATCTCTTGGAATACAATGATTGCTTGATATGCAAACAATGGATTTTGCATGGATTCCCTCAAAATATTTGAATTAATGAAGCACTCTGGAACATATCCTAACATTGTAAACTTTGCATGTGTTCTATGTGCATGCATCCATGCAAGTTTAGTGGATGAGAGTTGTACATACTTCAATCAGATTAGTAACCCTTATTGCATTACACCTAAAATTAATCATTATGTGTGCATGGTTGACCTTCTTGCTCATGCTAGCTATCTTGAGGGCACTCTAAACTATATCATTAAGATGTCATTTAAATTTGTCGTGGTTGAGTGGATGTGTTTTCTTGGTGCTTGTAGATCGCATATGAATGTAGGGTTAGGAGTATTTACAGTGATGCTACTTTTTTATTTGGATCCTAAAAATGCTGCGACTTATGCTCTTCTCTCAATCATCCATGTAGAAGTGGGCAAGTGGGGTGAGGTTCAAATGTTAAGAAGATTGATGATAGAGGAGTTAAAAAGATTCCTGGATGTAGTTGGATTGAAGGCCATAAAATGGTAAATTCTTTTTGTGTGGGAGACAATTCACATCCACAGACACAGAATCTATGCAAAGTTTGAGAAATTAGCTTGGGAGATGAAGGTAGGAGGGCATTTTTTAGATTCAGTACATTTACTAAATGATGTGGAAGAGGAGGAAAAATAATTATCTCTTCCACCATAGTGAAAAGTTGACAGTTGCATTTGGCTTGTTAAACACACCCCCTAGAACAACTTCTAGAGTTGTAAGAACTTTCAAGTATGTGTTGATTGCCACACTATAAAATTTATCTCCAATTTTGTTACAAGAGAAATTGTTGTGATAGACAAACTGTTTCCATCATTTTAAATAGGGACAATGTTCTTGAGGAGATTATTGGTGATGCTAAATGAAGCAATCTAAAAAATAGGCTTGCAATATGTTGTAGTGGCAACTGCCCTGGTAGACATGTATGCAAAATGTGGAAACATAGACAAAGCACGTGAATTGTTTGACAAAATGCCTCAAAGAAATGTGGTCTCATGGACTGCAATGATTGCAGGATATGTGTAAATTAAACTTTTTGAGAAGAAATTAAAAACTTTCAAGCAAATGCAATTGGTAGGTGTAAAGCCAGAATCCACAACCTCTACCAGCATCCTCCCTACCTGTGCCAAAATAGGAGCTTTGGAATAGGGTACGGACATCCATCAAAGCATGAATGATAGAGGAATTTTGTCATTTGTTGTAGTTGCAACTACCCTGGTAGACATGTATGCAAAATGTGGAACCATGGACAAGGCACATGAGCTGTTTGATAGAATGCCTAAAAAAATGTGGTCTCATGGACTACAATGATTGCATGATACACACAAATTGGATTTTTTTAAAAATGCTCTAGAAACTCTCAAGCAAATGCAATTGGCAGGTGTAAAGTCAGACTACACAACCTTTGCCAACGTCCTCCCTGCCTGTTCCAAAATAGAAGATTTGGAACAGGGAATGGGAATCCATCAAAGCATAATGGAAGGGGGGATTTTGTCAGATATTACAGTTGGACAGAATGCCTCAAAGAGATGTCATCTCTTTGACTGCAATTGTTGCTGGATATGCATTGTAAGCATCATCAAAGAGACTGCACCGTATTGGCAAGAGCTACTTTCAAGTCTCCCTGATAAAATAAACATCATCAGCGGGAGATAATCATATCGGCGGGAGCTACTTTCAAGTCTCCCTGATAAAACAAACATCATCGGCGGGAGATAATTTGTATAAAAGAACATCATCGAGAAGAGTATAACATATCGGGATAAGAAGTTTTAAGGTCCCTCTGATGGAAGGATCTGCATTTAATAACACAGTACATCGAGGAGACTACATTGTATCGGATTGAGGTGTTTTGAAGTCCCTTTGATGAAGGGGCCATGTTTAACAAACCAAATGCAATTGCTAACTTTTCACTATGGTGGAAGATAAATGATTATTTTTTCTTCTAGTCCATAGCATTAAGTAAAAGTCTTGAATATGGAAATACCCTGTTGCCTTCATTTTCCATGTATATAGATTAAGGTAAAATCTAATCGGCTAACTTGTATAGTAGCTGTTGTCTCTAATGCAACAATTTGACTAACAACACTGCTACTTTCAAAAAAGCTTGTAATCCAATCAATAGCAACCTTCAAATACTGATACATAAGAATTTTAAAGATAGAATTATGTCAAAGGAAATTTTCCCTATGGTTGACAACAAATATTAGAATAATAAAGCTCTAATCATTAAGAAGCCTAGGGTAGTGAAAACATACAGTCATGTAACATGGGGAAGCTTTGGAAACTAAGCTCCAATCTACCTACCTATCAAAAGGCATATATGAAAATGTTGCATTGAGCAACTCTTCTTCAGTTGCACTCTGCAAGCAAACCAAGACAACCTCACTTTTCACAATTGGTGGATGAATTTCGTGATAAATTAGCAATCATTTCATAAACAAAAATTACAAGGTAGTTTCAAAAAAGAAAATTGTAAAACCTAATACAACCTCAACAAGGAGCCCCTCAGGAGATCCTAGCTGGTAAGATTATAGCTGTAGATAAAAAATTAGTATCTGGGTATATTTTAGAAGAGCAATGAAGTCCTTCACAAGATAGTTTGGTAAGGTTGTACCCATTAAATATCAACTTTGAAGAATTGTGTTGCATGTGAACCTCAAGAAGAGTATGAATTACATTTAGTTTTCCTTGACTTGGAAAGAAGGGACTCTCTGTATGCTCCTTATAACCAATAAGTTCATTCAATTGTTTCACTTCCTCTTCTGTTAAGTTCCTTGTCTTACTTCCATTATTATTCTTACCATTCTGGGAACCCCTGAAAAGAGAGATGAAGAAATGTCAAGCATAAGTATCTGGTAAAAACTTATCAAAAAGAATAAAATAACATATTAAACATGATACATATGGAGCTTAAGTAACAAACCGGCCAAATTGCCACTAGTTTTTTTGTACACAGAGAAACAAATTTATCTTCTAAAATACTCTTGCAAAAGTTATGTCATGTTGAATGATTTCCATCAATATTTATGTGCATACTTTATGCACTATCTCCATATTTCTTCTCTTTTCCAAGTTGATACCTTTGGAAAAATTGTTGTTATTCTTAACACAGCTTTTCTGGCCCCTAATAAGGGATTTCCCTACTTACAAAGCTCATGCCTTGATTGGTAGCTTATAAGTGTCATTGTGCATT
The DNA here is from genome assembly GCA_027924645.1 of Cunninghamia lanceolata. Classification (NCBI taxonomy): domain Eukaryota; kingdom Viridiplantae; phylum Streptophyta; class Pinopsida; order Cupressales; family Cupressaceae; genus Cunninghamia; species Cunninghamia lanceolata. Next base: position 654,167 of record BSBN01001773.1, on the reverse strand, counting down.
GTATTTATTGCCAACAAGAGAAGACTTCCCCACTCAAACAATTCCATAAGGAGGATTCCCCCACTCAACCAATGCAAATGGGAGCGGATGACCCAACAACTTATTGCTCATGGTTTGTCTTTCTTATTTTTATGCTTTTTTATGCAAATGATAGGCAAATCCATATGCAAAAGCACATTCATTCATTTAGAAATATACCAAAAAGATGTTTATACACAAAAGAGTAGATCATAAATACACCTTGCCCTTTTTTGTTGTTCAATTAGTACTTTACAGGCATACTTCCACCAGGACTTAGCATTAGCACAGACCCCCCCAAGAGGCCAGTAGTGAGCATACTTTAAGTGATAATTGAAGGCTGAAATATTCTCAGCCAACTTCAACATGTCCCAATATTCTGCTTGTAAAGAAAAGAACCTTTGACTATTATTAAAAAGAGATTTAATTGAAAATCAAGCCAACACAAACCAATATGGGCCATTCCTTAAAGAAGACCACTGAAACAAACCTTAAAAAAAAATAGTTAAAAAAATTCTTACTTGTGACAAGCATAAAGTAACATCATCCAAGTTTACAATTGTTTTTTGTAGTGGTTGGTCTGCATTTCTTGAATCTATAGATCCAAGTTTCACATATCTTGCATCCCCATGTATAGGTTGCAAGAGATAACTATGTTCTTGGGAAGCACAAAACCTATATATTAGTTCTTTTGTCTTGACTCTAGGTTCAAAAATCTTGAGAGAAATTATTGTTAATGTATAGTAGAGGAAAAGAAAATGCTACCTTTGGAGAAAAGATGAAATTTTTTCCTCTCTTGATCAAATTTATACTTGACTCCACTCTAAAGGTGGCAAATCTTCCTAAGGTTTACCAATCTCCCATGGCTTGACATCATAATCAACGTAAACAGCCAACTGCTCAAGCTCCACAGACTATATGAATTATCATGAAAGGATACTTAGCACCCAGATTTTTCTTTGACTTAGATATTAAAGTTCATTCTTATTGTTCCTATCATTGGCAGTCTACAACAATATAACTGGATTGAAATGAAGAAGCTCCATAAACAACTAAATCCTAATAATTGAAGTATAGTGACATACCTTCCATGCTTCAGAAGCCTTCCAAGCATTCCTAGCAACATTGAGAATCACAACTACAACTAACTGGAACAAAAATATTGCACTAGTCAACTTATCAATCATTGCATCTATAGTTGTAAGCTTAGGTTCTGGCAGACCTCTGCTCATGCCCAATTTTGTTTCATTTCCTGCCAAGGGAAACTTGTCAAATTAGTTGATTTCAACAATCCACTACTAACCAAAAGAATGCTTTAGTCACTCACGCTGCAGTCATACATAGTCTATTTCTTTGATTATGTGAATAATGATCCATTGTGATTCGTGAAGACACAAAGTACACACCTTCAAAAACTTATCATAGGTATATAGACAAACATTAGAGATTATATGTACAAACTAACTACAAATAGTTTGTTACCATGCAAATTCCAGCCAGTTGAGAAACCATTGCCCTATAGATGTCAGAAGCTAAACAATGGAGCAAGTGAAACGTTAATCATGAAACAATTCACAAGCCATCCTATTTCAACTTTTCTCCTTCTAAAGTTCTTCCCTAGCTTTCCAAAATCATCTATTTACTTCTTGTTCCCTATGCTATACCTTGTATATGTTAGAATAAAGTGCTACACTCTCATCGAAGATGCCTTTTGCACTCTCAATGTCATCCATGATAGCAAAGTATGCAGAAAGCACTGTATTATTACCTACAGGTCTGCAAATTTGAAGACTTGTTCGAAGACAATGATGATTCAATAAAAGGGGCAGACTAAAGAGGCTTTCCATAACAATTTAGAAAATAAAATCATCATAAGGGCAGTTGTGATGTCCCAAATAAATGTTTGCATCCAAAAATCAAATTTGAAAATGATTTTTCAATTAACTTTCAAAACACCCAATTTTCACCTACATAGATTGATCCTGAAATTGACAATTTTAACACAAATGCAAAGGGAAAATTCTTTAAACATAAAATACTGATAATTATCTTCAAATATCAGTAATGGTATGGACTCATTCTGTTACATATCAGAAATTTTCTAGATTTAATCATAGACACAAATTTGCATGCAAAACTAACAATTTCACTACACCCGATTTCACCTAGAAGCACAGAAATGATAATGAATGAGCCCAAGATTCTATTAATTGATTTTTTTGATGAAAGTACAGTGAAATGGGACTGATTACATTCACAACAACAGAAGCAACAAAATGAAATAATTCTGGAAACACCACATTGAAAACTACTCAAACTACACACTCCAAAACCTGCAAATTTCACAACAAATCTTCAATATTCTGCTCCAAACTGAAATATGAAGTCTCCAACACCTAGAGCTATCTAAGATAGATATAATGAACAAAAATATTATTCTGTACAACAACACAACACACAGCAACATGCAACTCCAAAACTCTACAATAAGTCTCACAATCTTCCTCTGTAATCCTATAAAACACACAAACTGAACAAGCTGAAATACTTTGTATGAGATTACCGTCATGTACCAAAGGGTTTTCATCCTCTAATACTTGAAACCAATGGGTTTTCATCCACTGATCACCAATCTTCAATGGGTTTTTGTCCACAAAGATTATTTGTTGAACACAAATGTCTAGACAAATTTTGGCAGAGTTTTTGTATGATAAAATGAGATGCCTGGTATGTGAAATTGCTTGCAAATATATAGAGGAACAAATCCAAACGACCCATTATTGGAAAAATAAATAAAATAATATCATTCCCATCAATTTCCCTCCAAAATAGGTCCCATAAATATTTTTCATAACCTCCACTTGATTTCCAGCTAAAATAGGCAATAACTCCCTCTTGCAAATTGTCATAAAATCTGTCATAGAATAATCTAAAATTAGGTGCAACATGATCTTTGAAATTATTAATTGTACCACAAGATACTCTACACCCCACTTTGCATTACCAACACAAATTAAAATTATAAAATATTTAATATTTAATTGGCCCCAATTAAGTAGCTTGAAAATATAAATTAATTGTCGGTCCAAAATATTAAATATTAAATAAATTATTTTCCAATCTCCTTCCTCAACCTATAATATAAAATGTTGGAATGAGTATCTTTCCCATTAAATTGAATTAATAAAAAATTGGGACATGACAAGTCCTCCCTCCTCAAGATTGCTTGTCCTCAAGCAATGCAAACCAAGATGCTTCAAAATCTTCATGCCAAAATAAATCAAGTTATACTTCATAGAAAACCTTGATCCTGTACCTGAGAGATGTTGCAATTTCTGCCATAAGACATTGTACTAACCTGAAAACATAAATTCCTCAATGCCATGTACCAAACCAAAATATCCATATAATATAAAATCTATTATATGCAAATCTTGGATGCATTCCTTCCAATACTCCAACTAATCTTCATCCTTCCACCTAGATTTGGTAACAAATCCTTGAAAAGTATACTTGGGATGATTGACATTGTGTTTTTTATGTTGTGGGGTATTGCTGCAACAATATTCAATGTACAACAAAATATCCCATGTTACCTAAGGGCATGTAGAATGCTTTGTATCTGTCCCATTCAACAACCTCTTTCTTTTAGCTTGCCCCTCCCAAAATGTGTGTGTTCTGTCACAAGACAAGTTAAACAAAAAAATCCTACAACTTCTCCCAATGATACAATTCTAATTTTTTCTTCTATTAGGACTATTAGATCATTCATTGCATCCTCTACGAGTACACATTTGAGAAACATCAACCACTTCTACCTTCAAAACAATAAAATCAATATGGCTGAAATGCACTCTAATTCGCCCAATTTTTACCTCAACATGATCTCAAGGACTGATCTATAAAAGTAAGAGTTCAGTAGAGGAGTGAAAAATATCATCATACAATAGCAACATATACTCCATAATTCTCCAAAGACTGAACAAAAACTCCAATTCACACAATACTGCCAACACTATTTTGCTCCAAGATGAAAGACTAAAACCACAACTTCTGAAGCTAATATGAATGGAAAAAAATAATCTAAAATGGTATGCATTAGCATCAAACTGATCTACAATAGTAGCATACTCCATCATACACAACACCCACAACTTTATTCAAAATCTACAAACAACACACATGATGTAATAATTGCAATGATGGCAAACCTGTGCAACACTCTTCCATGTGATCAATGAGAATTTGATGGGCAGACATGTAAGGATTGAGAATCTCTCCAAATAAATCTTCTTGATTCTAGGAACATTGAATCCATCTCATGCTATCACATCCTTTCTGACTTCTTCTCCACACATCCAAGAGTAACAAACATGTATGTAACTTGAAATATCACCTAGGTCCCATACTCTTATGTACACATGTTTTTGAATTCTTTCACTCTTCATGTGATGATTCCCAAAATAAAATTTCATTGATAAAGTACCAAGCATCAAATCTCCATTAGAATCCCATAAGCTATAATCATGAAAGTAATCAAATTGCTTACCATATGTTGCTGATCTAAATTTTTTTGCAAGCTAACAACCAACATTAATATCTAGTAAGGCATCCTTTTCATGTGCATTTTCTCAATAAGGTTGTCATGAAACTCCTCCTCATAAAAACAAAGTGCAGCAAATGATAAGAACAAATACTCAATGTAGCCCGTGCAACCTTTGAAAAATAACTTGTGCATTTGTTCCTTGCCAACATAAATATTATGGTAGTCACTTCTCCCCTCAATCTTTGAAAAATGATGTGAGATGATGGCATAGACACAACCCAAATCAAACTCTAAGGCATACTGAAATATTCTATATGATAGTGATCTTGGAAACATATTTTTGAAAACCATTCCATGTTGAATAGGAAGAAGGCGAATACCAAAATTAAAACTATGTTGCTTACCAGAAGACACGATGATTTGCATGCTCTCCTTCATTAAGAAACTTGCTGCCCAAACAACTTGTCCTTTATGAGAAGTCCTCTTAGCTATGACATCCTCTCCTTTAGTGGTCAACTTAGGCTCCTTAATTCTATGATCATGTACAAGCTTCCCAATGAAATGTATCCATCCTCCATTCATAACCATGTTAGTTCTCACAAGATAGAATTCATTGTATACATAATTCTCACCCATGGATATAATAAGTTGTCTATTTGCACATGTGATATCATGCCCATTAAAATTTTCAGCCTTCATGTGTCTTAGCTTATTCCCTGGATCCCATATTCTTATGTACAAACAACTTTGAATTTAAGAAAAATAATCCATTTTCCATTTGCTACAAGTTGTGTCCTTCCTCCTTAAGCCTTTCCTTTGATACTTTTCATGATGACAAAAATTTTGTAGTGACATAGAAGGAAATAAATCTGAAATATTTGCATATTTTGGGCTGCAAATAAAATGCTCATCCACCATTGTCAAAAGAGACATTGTTGAGATATCCTCAACACTTCCATCCAAGTGTCTCAACTTGTTTGTGCTAGGGCTGACCACAATGCTCTTCCCAAGTGTATATCCATCTATAATGGTATTCTGAGCATCAATTCCAGACTCATTCCCAACAACAACATGCTCAGCATGCTCTTCAACTGATGCTTCTAACAAGATAGTCTGAAAATCTTCTTGATCCACCTTCTTCTTTTCATCCGCTACTCCTATAATTTCTGAATCTTTCTCTTTGACTTCATTGATATTTTCCTAACATATACAATCATTAGAAGTCAATAAAACATCTTCAATGAACAAAATTTTTTTACCTTCAACCTCTATGGCTTGGAGTGCCTCTAGTTCATCTCTTTCCTCCTTCTGCAAGAAAATTTTCTTTGGTTCATGTTCGATGATTTGTTCTGTAGTAACTTGGTGTGCCTCAGGTGTATCAACCACTATCTCTTTTCTCGCTCTCTTGATCCTTCTTCTATATTCTTCTCTTCAGCACTCTCACATCTATGACTTGGCTCCCAAGGTTCTTTGCATGTAAAACAAAGCCCCTTTCTTCTAAGTTCATTTTTGGTGTCTTCTTCCCTCTTCTTTGTAACAATTAGACTTGCCTTATTTTGTGGCTTCTTCTGGAATCCTCCCTTAAACTTATTCTTCATCTCTCCACTACCTTGAATATGGTAATGATCTTGACCTCTTTTCTGAGGTTCACTCTTCCTTGCAACATCCTCATATTTTTTATGAAACAATTTCAATTTTGCTTCTTCCACCTTCCGATCTAGATATTTTTTACTTTGCCCCTTACCAAAAATTTCTAGAAGTCTTTAAAATGAAATAGTTGATTTGTAGGCTTCAGATTGCTTGGAATATTCTTCAAACCACTTTGATATCTCAGCATCTTCAGCCATGATTTGCTCTTCTCCAAATTAGTAATCAACTGCTAATTTCCTTTGCTCTCTTTTCAAAGGTCTGAGGTCTCATTCACAAAGAAGCATGAATCAAACAACCCTACAGGCTGGCAAGATCATGCTCTGATACCACTATGATGTCCCAAATAAATGTTTGCATCCAAAAATCAAATTTGAAAATGATTTTTCAATTAACTTTCAAAACACCCAATTTTCCCCTACACAGATTGATCTCGAAATTGACAATTTTAACACAAATGCAAAGGGAAACTTCTTTAAATGTAAAATACTGATAATTATCTTCAAATATCAGTAATGGTACAGACTAATTCTATTACATATCAGAAATTTTTCAGATTTAATCATAGACACAAATTTGCATGCAAAACTAACAATTTCACTACACCCGATTTCACCCAGAAGCACAGAAATGATAATGAATGAGCCCAAGCTTCTATTAATTGATTTTTTTATGAAAGTACAGTGAAATGGGACTGATTTACAGTCACAACAACAGCAGCAACAAAATGAAATAATTCTTGAAACACCACACTGAAAACTACTCAAACTACACACTCCAAAACCTACAAATTTCACAACAAATCTTCAATATTCTACTCCAATTTGAAATATGAAATCTCCAACACCTAGAGCTATCTAAGATAGATAAATTGAATAGAAATATTATGCTATAAAATAGCACAAAACACAGCAACATGCAACTCCAAAACTCTACAATAAGTCTCACAATCTTCCTCCGTAATCCTATAAAACACACAAACTGAACAAGCTAAAATCTTGCAACTATGTGAAGCTCCAATGCAACCTCTGTATGAGATTACCCTCATGTACCAAAGGGGTTTCATCCTCTGATACCTGCAACCAATGGGTTTCCATCCACTGATCACCAATCTTCAATGGGTTTTCGTCCACAGAAGATTATTTGTTGAACACAAATGTCTAGACAAATTTTGGCAGAGTTTTTGTATGATAAAATGAGATGCCTAGAATGTGAAATTGCTTGAAAATATATAGAGGAACAAATCCAAATGACCCATTATTGGAAAAATAATATCATTCCCATCAATTTCCCTCCAAAATAGGTCCCATAAATATTTTTCATAACCTCCACTTGATTTCCAGCTAAAAATAGGCAATAACTCCCTCTTGCAATATGTCATAAAATTTGTCATAGAATATTCTAAAATTAGGTGCAACGTGATCTTTGAAATTATTAATTGCACCACAAGATACTCTACACCCCACTTTGGATTACCAACACAAATTAAAATTATAAAATATTTAATATTTAATTGGCCTCGATTAAGTAGCTTGAAAATATAAATTAATTGTCGGTCCAAAATATTAAATATTAAATAAATTATTTTCCAATCTCCTTCCTTAACCCATAATATAAAATGTTGGAATGAGTATCTTTCCCATGAAATTGAATTAATAAAAAATTGGGACATGACAGAAGTCTTCTGCAATGAACAAAAGGGACAGTTTGGCAATAATAGAGAACTCAGTCACAAAAGACCAAAGGGCAAATTGGTGATGGTAAGGTTGCAAATGACAAAGGACGATGAAAATGTCAAGTTGAGTGAAGTCTTAAATACAAGTAGGACAATCCTTAGTATGATGAGGGAAAGCACAATAGGGGCATAACTTAAGAAGTTAGAGAATAATCATATAAATTGCCTACACAGTCATGAAGGGTAGAGTCTCATGAAGAATCACAAATGATAGATCCATGAACCTTAAAAAAATTTCTTATACACAAGAAAATGACTGTAACCTAATGACAATGCATAGACAGGTCAAAGTATTGAAGGTACTGCCATTTGAATGGTAGTCACAAATGGTAGATTTTGCGTGATGATAATTATTATTGAAAGATAGTCATAAAAGGTCACAGTTAAATGAATATATCAAAGGGCAGTTTTGGACTATTCAAGGCTAGAAAAAGGTTGAGGAAATCATTCATAGAGATGCATAACTGAACAAGGGTCACTATGAATGTAATTAAGGGGTAGTCAATCAACAAATGGTAGTCATAGAATGCAAAGGGGACAGTGGTCTTGAAAAGAAGAGGGTGCATAGGTTGTGAATGAAGGACTATGTAGATGTTTTAACAGAGTAAGATAACATAAGAGCCACAAATCCATGACATTTCCCATCAATGAATGATGGTAATATTTTGGAAATGCATGGGACTGTCATAGTTAATGTTCCATATGACATCCTTGTCAAAGGATCTTATTTTTGTTACTTTTTCTTGTATGCAACAATTGTGGGATAGGATTCAAGAGAAGATTTAGACACCAAACCCACGTGATTGATGATAAGAATGCACTAAAAATTTAAAAAAAATAGTGATACTTGTGACAGTGCTCATATAGAGCAGAGGAGTTGTAATGATTCAAACCAAGGAAAGATAATTACTATAATCTATGATAGTGAACAATGCAAATGGCAGAGTTTAAAAAGTTACACCAATGTCACAGTCACCTTTAATGGAAGAATAGAAGCATGCATCATTTGATGTTAACCTTTCCACTGAGCTTCTTTTCCAGCTCTCACACAAGCCTTACATGAATCTTTCGAAAAGCCTTCCTCAAGTGGTATGGAACATGAACGATAATTGCCTTACGGTTTCCAGATATATCAACTTGCCTATACAAGACCAAAAGATTTTAAAACTGACAATTAGAATCTAAGACTTCTTAAACTCTGCTTAAATATTATTCTAGGAGTGAAATCATCTAAGTAAAACTACAATACATGCTAATAACCATCCATGTGTGTGAGTTTTGGAGAGCAGTAAAGATTTGAGTCATCACAAGTCACAAATAACATATGGGAATCCAGCTACTAATAGAAAAATAGCTTACTTGGCAGAGTTGATATACAAATCTTTGAGTTCACTCTTCATCTCCTGATTGGTGTTCTACAAATCAAATAAGGCCTGTAGTATAGAGTGAAGGGTAGTTACAACAACCTAAAAGAAACCTAATACATATTGCATCAAATATTACAAAGAAACTAATGACAAAGCAAGTGCTCAAGAGAATCACTGTGCAAGTAGGTTACAGAGACAAAGATTACAGTGGTAATCACATATTTAAGTTTCCAAGTTTTGAGGGCAGAGCTTTTGTTGTCAAGAAGGAGTGGACCATGCACATGAGGTCTGTGATGGATAACGGGCCTAAAACAACATTAAGGAGGACACCTTCAAACCTTGTTCAAAGATTTGTAACATTGCATCTAGTATCCCCACTTTAGGAAGCTTATGCATACATTAAATTCATGAAGAAGTAGTGAATAGAAAAACACGGTCCTAATGCTATCTTTGATAGGTAGAAATCTGTGTTTTAGAAGGTAGTGTTGATATGCTGTCACAATGTTGTGAGATTAGTAGCGATACAATGACAAAGAGATGACAATGGCAATACAAGTTGAAAGTGTTTTAGTTCCCTAATGAAGCACAATGAAATGAAACCAAATAATGAAGTACATTGACATGCTTTTGGTTAGAAAACACAGTCACAGTCTTTTGGTAATATGAAATATATAACACATTGTGGTCTCATTGGTATGAATTCATCATAGGGATCATTGAGGAGTGTAGAATGATGAAATGGTTACTCTAATGGATATAAGTGTGAATACCTTGGGAAAGAGTTTGTCACTGTATTTTCAGTTGCCATGGGGTAAGAGTTGTTGTCTCAACCTTTTTTTTCTCTGTCAAAGAGAGGCAACAACCTTGCTTAAGTCTTGACTATCATAGCTCAAGGACAACATTATATCTTATTTAAAGCTTGTATCTTTTGTAACATATAGTTTGGGGTAGTCTTAGCATCATTTGCACTATGCTTTTAAGAGGCAATGAGCTTTTTGGGGTTGCATTGCTAAAAGATTGATGAGCCGTGACATAAAGTCAAGAAACTTATTGTTGCACATTGAGGACAATATAAAGTTATGCATAGTCAAGGCAGTAGATTATGTCTAGGTCTGATTCTTTAATGGATAGTCAACATTGTTTTGCATAAAATAGTAAAGTGTGAGTTTGATGACAGGGTTTCAAGGTAAGAAGACTTTGATCGTATCAAAGAACATGGTGAAGTGAAGATCATTTAAAATCTGAATGGTTATTATCACTTGGATATCATCAAAGTTCACAATGACATTCACATCTATATTCTCAGACAAAATAACCTCATTAATGCACACAACCACTACAAAATCACTAACCCTCATAGTGACTTGATTCCCATTCCTTGTCAAAGAGACTAGATCCTCATTTTGATGCACAGTTAGATTTATCTCCATTTTTTATGACTATTGCCTCCTTAATGAACCTAACACAATGACTTTAATGGTAATGCAACAAGCCAATAATGTTACCTCCATAATACATAAAACAGAGCTCTACAAAGCAGCATTTTAGACTGAAAATGCATATCAAACACAAAAGAAAACCCTAACCCATGGGAATAAGGGAAAGAGCCTTCAAATGGATGAATAAGACATTGATATGCAAGAACATGAAGAAAGAACACTCCCTTATTTGTCTTCTGCAATTCAGAATTGAACAAAGCAACCCCAGGAAGATGGAAAAATGCATAAAAGAGGCAAAGGAAACAACCATCTGTGCAAATGAAGATTGAAAATGCTCAAAAACATTGTTATGAAGCTGCCCCATGATCTTAGCTAAATGAAACTCAGATAACTACCTAGAAACACTACAACCTTCCTCTTCAAAGAAGCAAACAATAGAGAAGGCATCCATCTTGGAATGGTAAAAGAAGCAAGTAAGGGTTTTTCTCTCAAAACTAAAACTTTGCTCATGAGCCCATGTTGTTTCAGTGCTTTTGCCAAAAAAAAAACCCGCCCAAGTTTCCCTCCTTTCTTGCAAAAATAAAAAATTTATCACTTGCTCAACTTCATGTGGATTTGATGAAAAAGGCCATTAAAGGATAAAAATACCTTTTTATAATGTTTTACCATAAAATATCACTCCCTTTGACTAATTATTTAGTTGTGTTTTTTACCCGGTGATCAAATTAGTCGTTTTAGTTGTGATGACTAAAAGTTTTTGTCACGTAGTCATTTATTTGCCAAAATTCTACTAGTTCATATTATAATATTATATTAAACAAAAGAGTTTATAGGGCATTTTTCAGATAACCCTAAGCCAAGGTGCCCTAACACAAACCTTGGATAAAGGCATATGCAAAAAAGGGAAAATTCAAAAGATGCAATTTTTTTTAAAACTCAAAACAAAGTTGTTAATGGCCACCATTGATGTGTCACCTAACAACTACCACTTGAAGAAGAAAGATTGTAGCATAAAAAATAGACCTTGCCCTTCTTAATAAACAAGCACATAAATCATTATGTATAATAAGGGCCCTGTCAAAGTGTTCTAACGATCCGCTAACAAGTGCTCTCCTTGCCTCCTCAAGAATGCAATTAGCTACAGTCGAGTGCTCAAACACATGTAAAGGAAAAATTCTAGACTTATCCCATGGTCTGGCATCACATTCGTAATCATTTAAAGCTAAATCAAGCTTATCCCCAGGGATAAGTGATTCTCAAATCATTGCCTTCACAATCATCTTCACTAGATCTAGGTCATCGAGTAGGTCCATTAAATTTGACATAAATGCACAAATGATGTCGTTGAATAGATTTTTTTGAGGATATTCTAAAATAATATCACGACCAATAATGTCCCAGATAGCATTGTCAACCGAGGGAGTCAATCAGAAACACCTTCCTCAGGTTTTTCTCGTCAAATCTATCAAAATTGGCTATTTCCCATTTGCAGGGCAAGAGAGAAACACAGTGACAGATCAAATGACTCATCTTGATCAATGGTCACAATTCACCAGGAATGAAAACATAAACAACCAAAAAAGAAGGAAGATGCCTAATAAATTTGTAGAGGATGTTATATTTATTGTGTCATGTGTGAGAATGTACAAAAACCACGCCACCTGATGCCAACATTTATTGCCATCAAACAGTGAGATAATCATGATCTCTATTGGGACAATGGGATCAATTGGAAATAATGTCACATGATTGATAGGACTAACTACAGTACCTTTATCATTAATTAGTTGTCCTCTACAATCAAATCCATCATATCAAATTGTGATACTTTGAATGCCAAGCGACAAACTGGCTAGATTAGCCAATGCTAATTTAGTTCAATGATGACAAGTGACAAACCACCTAGATTAGCCAATGCCAATTCAATTTATTAATGATTACATTACAGGTGAGGATGAAGTCAATTAAATGGAGTTGCTTGTCATTAGCCATTTTTCTTGGCACAACATGTACATATCTTTATTAGTATGTATTGTTTCAACCTTAAATTGCATTACTAAGCATCGAATAGTAGAAGAATCGATAAACTATAAAAGTTAAAAGTAATGGCTTTCATTACAATAGCTATGTGAAGAAAGTAAGTTACCAAGTACTCTTTTGTGTTCATTCATGATTTTGGATTTAACTGTGATTTTGGCATCATCTATTTTTTTCATTTTTCTTGTCATTTTGAGATTCATCTCTTTACTCTTTTTGAATTAGGAATTTATATAAATATTAAAAATAGAGTTCACATATGTAGAACAATATGATAGATAATTTTATTTGTGTGTGGCTATGCAAGATGTTATTGCTTTGCAGATCTCAAAATAAAGAAATAGAAGCCTTCATCAAGTGGAACAAATTGTGTCAAGAAGTGACACTTTTAACATTTACAAATGATGCATTCTAATCTGGGTGGTGGGTTGAATCTCCCACACATGCATGCATGTATGAGAAACTAGAAATTTGAATGGATGCATGGAATTGATATTGCAACTCAATTGATAGTGACCTAGAGAACATCAATTTAATTCTCATTTACTGGCCTTATTCTTACCCATACCTAGTGATTTCTTGTACATATAATGCAAGGTTCCTTGGAAAATCATTTATTGACATTGTGAATGGCTACATAATTAAATTTGTAATGCAAACATTGCCTGTTAAGAGGATGGTTATGGACTACAACGAAATATTCATTAAACATCATCGAAAAGAGGAACTAAAAAGATTTTGGAGGACCAAATCAAGGTCGAAAGATAAATTTTTTATATGTAACTAGATAATAGAGTATGATGTTAATTGAATTCCTTAACTCTTGGTCTCTTCTCCGTGTTCAATGTTGTTTGGAACTTTGGTTAGATTTTCATGTAATTCTCCAAGTTTTTTGATGGTGATGTTAATAAAAAGTATAGAAGTAATTACAGTTTGACATGAGTTCAATGGCAATGTATACAGATGGTTCAATAACAATCACCACATGGCTACGATAAATGAGTTCAATGACAATGTATAGCAATGTATAAATAGGGAAAACATAAATGGATGAGAAGACTATAAGTTGTCCTACAAAAGAAATGCTAAGAATCAATTTTCGTGTAGGAATTATTCTATTATTTGTCTATTATCTTGTCTTGTATCAATATGGACCTAAAATAATACATCTGAGTTGGACCAATTGGCAATGTCTCTAAAAAACTACATTAGAAACCAAATTCTTCTTTTGGGATTACCGTTAAATTTTGATCGTCAAATGATCATAGATCAATGACTTATGTTCAGTTCCAGGCCAAAGTGTTGACATGCCCAATTTTGTACATGTATAAAGTCTCTGGAATAGAGACAAGTGTCAACAACTCAATGAGTGAATGATTATTAATTAATATATATTATTTTCATTTATTAATAATTAACATATTATTATTAATATCTATTTATTAATTAACATATTATTATTAATTTTGGGCTATTGGTTGAATGGTGTTGACTCATATGTGGTGGGCCCTTTATGAATCAAAAGAAAAAGATGATCATAGATCAACAATGTATGTTCAATTCCAGGTTGAATTCTTGATGCACCTAGTTTTGTACATAAAGTCTCTAGAATAGAGACAAGTGTCAATGACTCAACGAGTGAACGATTATTTTTTTGTTGGAGGAACTCAGGTTTTTATCCTGGTCTGAGCCCAAAGAGACCTTTATAGAAGATCTCTTCCCATGGCTTTATCGCGAAGACCACTACTAGGGGGTCTTAGTCCCCAAGGCATTATCGCCAAGTTCAAACCCATGAGATCGTTAGCCCAGTGAAGATGTACAACCTGTAAGCATGACAGCCCAATGAAGGCACATATCCTATGAGCACGTCAGCCCAATGAAAACACAAGGCTTGTGGGCTCTTTGGCCTAGCAGGGGTTTGAACCTTGGTGGTTGCCACAACAACCATGAGATTTGACCACCAAACCACACCCTTATAGGCACACGAGTGAACAATTATTAACATATTATTATTAATTTCCATTTATTAATTAACATATTTTTATTAATTTTGTGCCATTGGTTGAATGGTGTTGACTCATATGTGGTGGGCCCTTTATGAATCAAAAGGAAAAGAAATACATGAAGATTTCCCTAGCATAGGTGTCATCATTGCGTACCTCCAAAACATCACAACACTGATACATTTCCTTTGTTGGGCCATTCGCCAAAAAGGTATGAGTCATCAGGTTGGCAGGACCCACCTGTTTGAAGCCTGACGAAGGAAAAGAAGAGTATGGTGTTTCATTCTGAGAGTGCCACATGTCGCAACCATACACAATTCTAAAGTCATTGGTACAATATCATTTTCTTGATGCACTATTGGCTAGTACTATATGAGTAATCAAGTGGGCCCCACTTCATTTAAAGGGAGTCTTCAAAGTCGATGGAAGAAACACAATGAAAGGATACGTGTGGAACTTTCACGTGATGTTTCACCATTTGATGGATGGTTGTAGTTGAATTTTGGTACAAAATGTCTAGAATGCTAGACTTGCAAACTCAAACCTCCAGAATCAAGCTAGAGCCATTAGATTTGTAAAGATCAATGCTTGAGATTTTATGATATGTTTTCAATTCCACCCCTAGACATACGTGTTGAATTAATTAAGGCTAAAAACTTGCAGGCCATATTTAAATTTTGTTTGAAGTGGGAGTCCAAAATTGTAATGTAACACATTTCACTCGCTTTATTATTACTTGGTAATTGATACTTGTTTGAGAATAAGAAGAAAATTAAGAAGTTAAAATGTAGTATTGCACACAGGCAATTGAATTTGCAACTACTAAGTGAGATTCTAAAAGTGAGAGGGTCAAGGAGATTGCAGTGCACCACGAAGAATCTTGGATGCAACAGAGTCCATACGTGCCAGTCTTTATATTCATCTTTTCAAATTTCAAGTTTGTTAAATACAAAAAGCCTACATTCCTTCAAATTAATTTATAAGCATTCAGTTTAAAAAATTTCAATCTTGGGGTTTAGGGTTGAGGGTTTACAAGCATTTCTACCACCACTACCACACCAACAATTGAGAAAGGCAAAGAAATACATGAAATAAACTATGTTGGACTACTTAAAACCCCAGGTTTCACTGATGAATACCATGATATTTATGATCCTAAAATCTTTGTTAGACTTACCTCATAACTTAGATTTTCATGTGAGAATAAGGTTGGAATGAAAATGCAAGCTAACCCAGAAAATCCATTACCAATTAATAGTATCACTGTACCATGGGTGGTTAGATTGGGATGCCTGATGCTCCCTAAGGTTTTACCTTACCCAGAATTTAT
Organism: Cunninghamia lanceolata; assembly: GCA_027924645.1. NCBI lineage: Eukaryota > Viridiplantae > Streptophyta > Pinopsida > Cupressales > Cupressaceae > Cunninghamia > Cunninghamia lanceolata. Next base: position 638,045 of record BSBN01001773.1, on the reverse strand, counting down.
CATGGTCTATGCCCAGAATTATGATGAAAATAGAAAAGCAATTGTTAATAAACATAGCCATAAATAAATGTTAACCATTACTGCAACAAAAATTAGTAGACTATGGGGGTTTGTAGCCAAAGATTTTGGAAATGTCCACATTGACTTAGAAAAGTTAGCTAGTGATTATGAAGCAGCTAGTCTAAGTTTCAAAGTTTCTTTTCTCAAAACAATAACAATGGATGTTTTCGTACTCAAAGAGAATCATAAGCCTCCTTATCAAATTGAAATTTTTAAACCATGGGTTTAGGATACTATTTTCATGCTAGCATTTTGTCTTGGATTGGATAGTAATAGGAAAGTGGATGCAAGCCTCCTTGAAATGGTATACAATATCCATTTTTGTAATCCCCCTATTAAATACAAATTTGTAGAGCACATTGCAAAATCCATGCAGAAACATTTTTTAATGATTAAAAGGAGGTTCTACTTCTAGTTCCAATGATAAGACCTTTAGGTTCACAACCTACTTGTGAAATTTATTTCTAGTGCAGTTTAGTAGAACATTTGTGGCCAACAAGCTTCAAATTCAACCCATCATAAATGATGAGGCAAAAAGAGCACTTCCACTACATGATTAGACCCCTAAGATAAGGATTCATGATGCTCGAAGGAACTACAATCATTTTGTGGACTACTTTTTGGCTCCATTGTATTGTGCAATTACAAGTACTCCAATGCCTATATTGCCTAAGTCTTGTAGAGATTTCATTCAATTAGGATAAAAAATATAATTGATTACTGGTACTTCATGGAAGAATATACTGTGCTAAAATTTTATGGATCGGGAGTAGAGCCCCACAAACTTCCAATACATGTGATAGAGATGGTTTTTGCATTGGAATATATATGACAGATGGACAATACATATCAAATGTACTTTGTTAGTCGGCAAAAAAAGAGCATATTTCCTTCCTTACCTTTTTCATGTGGATGGTTGACATTTGAGAGAAAAGCATTCACTAAGGCACACCAAATTTTACAAATTTTAAATTTGATGTTGACTCTCACTAGCAGTATGACCCATGTGACATGATTAAAGCAAGGCTTTTGGACAATAAGAATGGTGGAAGTAGAATTCAACATCAAAGTAAACCCTTGTTAGAAATATTGAGAAACAAGAATTCTTGGGATGAAGTGAAAAAAGTAATGGAGGAAACTATTGTTGAGAAAGGTATTACTTTTGAACAATTTTTAGTAGAAATAATCACATTGCACCCATAAAGAGAGGCAGAGATGCCAATTACTATCAGGAGGTCAAACAATTTTTATAAAAAAGTTGATCAACCATCTAGTTTAAGAAAAATACCAAAGTCTCTTAGAAAAGCTTGTACAGAGGAATAGTGGACACAAACAAAAATAAATGCATTTTGTTCTATGAGGAAGGATCTAGGTGATTCAAAAACTATTGCAGACTTTGAGGAGATCTCAGAAGATGAAGAGTTTATCAAATTATGGAATATAGAGCATCCCTCTGAAGTAGTTAATCATGAATCTGATGATGATACTGATAGGAAAAATCAACCCTTGGATCCCATTAAAGACTATGCACACAAACTTGGTCTGAGTGATACCACAAAACAAACATATACTTTAGGGGCAACCATAGTCAAAAAATTGGGTTATGAAGGTTGTGGTTTGGGGCCCAAAGGACAAGGTAGTGCTTGGGTAGTAACGCAGGTAGACCTAGTGATTTTCAAGTAATTGGAACTGATAAACAAGCCCAAAGGCATACAATGGCATATAGTATAGTTAAATTTGTTACATCTTCAAATCCTGACAGACAGATACAATCACAAGAAAAACCAATTCCACAAGGGTTTTTAGATCTTCAAGATACTCATTCGATTGGTAAAGAAGATGGTGGAGAATCTAGTGCTACTAGTGGTGATGGTACAAGTAGTAGTCGTCAGCAAGTGCTACAACAACAAAATACTCAGAAGAGGCCAATACTAGAAGATACTATATAGAAACTCAATAAACAAGGCATTGTGAAGAGGCAAAAGATTATGACAGTTCCAAGTCTAACTACCTCCATTTCCACCTCAAAGGAATTATTTCTAGAAGGTACCCCCCTGTTGTTAGTGTGACTAGGATAGGAATGGTTAATCCTTAGCCTCAAATAATTAGAGATGCCCCCTACACTACAATTACTCCTTCACCATTCAAGAATTCGATTGTGTCAGCAATCCCAGTTTTTTATTACAAAGCTAAGTTTAACAAGAAAGAAAAAAAATCTAAGACACGAGAAGAAAGTGCTAGAGTACATCTTGTTGGCAAGAGACACTACTAGCCATGTCAGGTGTTGTCATTGATGGCAACTAAATCTATCTTACACATCCACATTGTATCAATGGATCTTACCAGAAGTTGAAGTGCAAATTTATCTAAGTTTGAATAGACAGGAACAGAGCATTTGACAGGGTTCAACATCTTAGTCCGCATTTCTCCATAGGCAATCATATTATGCTACGGATCTAAGGGAATGATAAGGGATGTTAGGGCTACCTAAATCCAAGATTTTAGCCTCTGGTGATAAAGGGATTGTAAGTTACAAGAATCTGAGTATCAGATTTTGGTTAAGACAATTCAATCCGGTGAAGAACAGGTCGACCTGGTGTTTGATCCTTGTGCGGATTAATAGAAGTCGTTGGTTGAGCATTTTATGAGATCTAGTGATATTAGCCGACATGTGTGGTGACTTGAACACATAGGACTTGGTCCGCATTGATATTTATGCATGGATTTAGCTGATAGAACAATGTTCTTGAAATAGTTTCCAAGTTTCCTTAAGGCCGACTACAATTGATGTAATTTCATGTAGCGGATATATATGATCGATGGATTTGAGCATTTTGATATATGGATGTATGAATATGAAGGGATAGGTGTGAAGTATAGCAGAATCAAGTGTGAAGTAAAGAGATCTAAGCTCCAGATCATGGTAGAACAGTGAAGCAGGGCAGAGAGAGATGAAGTGTGCAAAGTTAGTGTATTGAGCACAATTGGAACTATAAGTTTGCATTGTTAGATGCTATTCTTCAGTTCAAATTTCCTGTGAACTTTTTAATCAATTCTGTAGGCAGTGAGTCTCCTTTGAGTAGTGAGCTCTGGGCAATGTGCCCGAAGGCATGTGCCTTCCCCATTTGTAATATTGTTAACAAAGTATAAATTCTTGTGGGTTAACCCCCACTGTGGTTTTTCCCTTAACAAGGTTTCCACGTAAAAATCCTGGTGTTCATGTGTTATGATCTTATTGTTTCTACTCTTATGTTCATGCTTCTTTCTTTTGGATGTATGTGGTAAATTGATAAAGGGACATAACATTAAGTTTTGCAGAACACTGATTCACCCCCCCCTCTCAGTGTTCCTTAATTTCAACACATCTATTGTAACTTTAGAGCCTGCAAGAACTAGAGTATTTCCTACATATGACCCAAATACAAAAACCATGGAGTACATGTTTGTTGTGCCCAAAGTTCAAAATAAACTAGAGAATCAAATGCAACACTCTAATTATGAGGTGAGAATTGTCCAAGTGGATTTTTTTAGAATGAAAAAAACTGACAAAATTAATGTATCAAAAAGGAACAATGATGTGGTGTACACATCATTGCTAAAGTGAGAGAGAGAGAGAGAGAGAGAGAGAGAGAGAGAGAGGTTGTAGATTCAAATAGAAAAGTTACAGGTAGACCTAGCAAATGAGAAAGCAAAGAGGAAAGCAACAGATAACAAGAGCAATGAATTAGAGAAAAAGGATAAAAAAATCAGCCTCTACATCTACAAGCAAAGAGAATGAACAGACAAAGGTGGAACTTAATGAACAGTGTTGTGCCAAATCAAATTTTTTGCTTCATTAAGGCATTTTGTGAGAATCTAGAAAATTTGTCATCAAAAAGTCAAAAAGTCAAAATTTCTAAAAATAGAAATTTTCTATTTTTAGAAAGTTTCTAAAAATAAACGTCAATTTTAGGTTTTCTAGGTTTCTTGAGATACGGATGCTAGCAAAATTTTCTAAAAATAGAATCTTTGATTTAGGAAGTCCTGCCTGATTTTGATTGGCTGATATTACTTCATGATCAAGGTGGTCTAGACGAAATCTGTAAAAGCTCAAGTTTTCTCTATTGGGTCCATTCTACTTTTTTAGAAGGAAAAGCATGAATTCTAAGGCCATTAATGGAGGAAGTTCATCTGCCAGGGGTCAGATTCAAGATTTCAGTGTTGTTCAGAAGACGAAGAACTGTTAAACGACCAGCGACTGATGAAGAATGGAAGACGAAGCATGATGAATCCGAAAAATAAAGAAAAGTTGAAAATCATCAAATTTTTCTAAGGCATGAAAACCCAGGCGCCCCAGGAGGCTAGGGGCACGTAGTTTGTCCAAAGATAGCTTTTTTGTGTTTTCTCAGAAAACATGAAAAAGGCCTTGTCAGCCCACTTCCAGGTGGTTACAAATCAGTCAGATTCAATCAAAAGGCCAATAAAAGATGGAGATTCATCTCAGATATGCTCAGGTTATCTAGACCACCTTTCATTCAGCATTAGAAGCCAGCTAGATGACCAAAAACGAAGATCAAACGGGACCTGTGGCATGCAAAATGGAGAAATGAAGAAAAAGTTGAAAATTTCAAAAAAAATTTCCAAGGCATGAAATCTCAAGCGCCCTTGGAGGCTAGGGACACCCAACATCTCCAGAGTTAGATTATTTTTCAGTATTTTTCTAGAAAATTGCAAATCTTCCTCTATCAGCCCAGTCAGATTCACAAAAAATTAGTTTGATCTAGTTTTTGAGGCAGGCAGAAGGTATAATCAATTCAGTTTTCATCAGGCTTGCCTGATTGCCTAACCATCAGTCTCAATTTTGTTCTGGCAGGCAAGATTCGACATCCAAACAGGAGCTCACAGTCACCGGAGCGTGCACAAAAAATGAAAAATAAGCAAAGTTGAAAATTGTCAAAAATTGACTAAGGCATGGGATGTCAGGTGCCTCTGTCCAGTGAGGGTGCCTAGGTTCTCCAAAGATAGAAATTTTCATGTTCTAATGATGCCACCTTCCAGCCATTTCCTGATCTTCATCTGGTGATGATTTTTAGGAATCAAAGTTGCAGTCAAATGTCATCAGATCGTCAGTTCGAGGCTGGGGATCAAATCAGAATTGAAAAAACTTCAAGATGCCATGATCAATCAGCTTTTTCAGTCAACAGTGATAGTTTTCCATCTTGTTGAAGTTGGAGGTAGGCCACGCCACAGTTAGAAAGGAGTGCAAAAGTTTCAAAATGAAGAAAATTTGGCTAACACTTTTGTAGCTTCACGTGTTGATGACATCATCAAAGAAGCAGCTTTTTCATCATCCTCACACGTGAGCCATAGGCAGCTATAAAATACGTATTCACCCTATGTGAGCATATCAACTTGGATTTGTACTTTAACAGTTGCTATCTTCACAGATAAGCTTCAAGACTTATGCTTTCATAAAGTAGGTAACTTTTTATCCTCAGTTCTATAAAAACAAGCTTCTGGACTCCATTATTCATTATTTTTGTAGGTTGCATCTAGAGGAACAAAATGTCTTTTTCTTCTCATGAAGATTTGAGAACCCAAAAGGAGTGCTTTTTCAGTGTTCTTCATGGTTTCAGAATTGGGAAGCACAAAGACACGCTTTTTCAAGGTCCATTTTTCTAGGTCATCATTTTTTAGAAACAAAGCTAGAGCTTTTTCAGTTTTCACCAAAACGGGTTCATCTAGAATTACGTCCTCTTGAAGATCAGAAAATTTTAGTTTTTTAGAAATCTATTTTTTTGCCCTTTTTTAGGAAACCCTCTGCTTTTTTAGAATCCGATGATCTGGGTTACTTCAGAATGAGATTGTCTATAAAACCCATGTGAAAGCTTTTTCTCTCAAAAGCTGCTTTTTGAAAGAAATCAACAAACAATTTTCAGCCTTTTGTGTAAAATTTTTCCAAACATAGGCATGTTCATATGCATTCTTCAACTTTTTCAGTATGCAATACTCTCCAATAGAAATCAAGCCTAAAACGACGTTGGTTCATGATTACCTAAGAACCATCGAGACAGATTTTCATAAGGTGCTTCTAATATTCAATTTGCATGCTTTAGAAGATGCAGGAAACATCGCCATCAGGAATCTGAGTCACTTCGGGTTGCTTGCAGCAACTTCATTCCCTGTCACAGTGTAAAGCATTGAATTCGTAATCACTATTCAGTTACAAGGGAAATCCAATCAGTAGATGCGCGTGTACTCTACAGCCTCAGGCCTAATGACATTGACAAATTTTTCTCAATACCATCGTAGAAGGAGAACTTCGTCATTTCTATTGAAGAATGCAAGAAGGTGTGACACAATGACAAAAAATATCAAAAAAGAATTACTCAAAAGTGGCTGAAAGAGAAGCAGAATGTTATAAGAACATTGGACGTGGAGAGTTCAAAAAAAATTAGTGGGTGATGTCACCAATGAGGCAGCAATATAGATGAGGATGTGACCTCAAAAAAAATGTCTTTAACTCAATACTTTTCGATTTAAAGAATTTGCTTTCATTCAAAGCTTATCCATCCTTTAAATAGAAAAATCACTTTGTAATAGTTGGAGCTTTCTTTACTTTAAATCAATTTGTTTTAAAGCAGGTGTTAGTTAGAATCTTTTGTCTAGAATATAAATAAAGTTTGCAAGTTGGCAAGTTAGTTAGCTAGGATCAAGGAGATTTTAGGGTTCCCTACTCCTTGAGTTGTGTATAAATAAGGGCACCCTTGCCCATTGTTTAAGATCTATAATTGTGATAGCAAAATTTATTGAGCCTATTCTTGCCTGCAAATTGTTATTCAAGTGCTTGTTCACTTTGTGTTATTTGCAATCCAGTGTTTGATCGCATATTGCATGCCTATCTTTGTTGCAATACTGTTGTCCTGGAGTTGTAATAGCTTCTTGATATTGAGAAAGGAAATCTCATGCCTTCCATTGCTTTGATTCTTTGTCTCATGTTCATTTAGTTTATCATCATATGTATTGCTTGCATATTTTTACTTTCATTTTTCATCCTAAAAGTACAATGAGTCTTCGGGTACAATCTAGAATAAGTTTATTTGAACTTTTGTGTTAACAAATCATTCCATGTTTACTTTTGATTCCTAAGCTCTGAATTTACTTGGGTTGTCAAAAGTGTCATTTAGTTTAGGCCTAGCTATAGTTAGAAGTTAAAAGAAAAACCTCTACTGCATCGATAGAGTTTTATAACCTAAGAATCAAAAAGATAGGCAAATTTAGTTTATTTATCTTTAAAGCAATCATCAGCAAAGAGGGAACCTCCCCTCCTAATTTGAAGAGTAGGTTATCTACACATAGTTGTCTATTTCCAACTCGCATTCCAAAGGTACAAATTGAAACGCCAACAGTTTTATGGCACCCACTGTGGGGCACGAGGCATAAAACTTCAAGCAAGCTTAAGCTTATGTCACGGGAATGATCATCTGGCATCCTACTACTCTTGTTCAACAACCAAATCTTACACCACCTACTATTCAACTAAATCTTGTATGTGTGAAAGGAGAGCAAATGGGCATCATTAGTATCCTGAGGAGTTTCATATTTGTGCAAAAGGAAAGTCCTGCTCAATGGAGAAGCACGACTACTATTCTTGACAAAGAAGAATGCAAAGCAGATCTTGCATCCAGAAGACTAGTATTACCACCTCCCGCATGGGAATAGATAATCCTAGCTTACAGGGTTTATACAAGAAGGGGAAAAGATGGTACTACAGATCCATTCTTCCAAGATCTTATTCTTACAGAAGTTGGAGAAGCATCCAACACAGTTCCTGGATTCCAGCAAGTTCCTGAAGTCAAGCAGGAAGTATCTCAAGTTAAGCAAGAGGAACCCATAATCTAGCCTAGAGCAATGGGTGATGCTAATAATACTGCTTACAATAATCAGAATCAGAGGCATCCACCCCTATTACCTTGGGGTAACAACATTGGACCTTTGGCACTAGCAGAAAATCATGAGCTTCCTAAAGGATCAAGAAAAGGTTTTCTGAAGTTTCATGGTGATGGCAGGCAGTATCCTAATGAGCACATTTCTGCCTTCACCATCGCCTGTGGGATTCTTGGCGTTGCACATGAAGATGTTGCTGTGAATTTGTTTGTGTAATCATTGCAAAGCTCAGCATCTGAATGGTTTAATCACCTCGGTACCAACTCTATCACAAGTTGAGAGCTGATGAGGGAGAAATTTCTCACCCATTTCAAGCCTACAGAAAATAGTCATGTCTTGTTTGCACAACTCTCAAACATCAAGAAAGATAGAAGTGAGCTGATGTGAGAGTTCATGGCCAGATTCAACCATCTGGTTGGAAAAGTTGCAAACACCTTGAAACCTTCATCAGAAACTCTGCTAAGTTACTTCACCAATGCACAATCTTCAGAAGTTTTTTTCTATCTCAAGCAAAGACACGTTACAGAACTCCAAGAAGCCCAGGAATATGCTGTTGAATTAGATGATCACATGATCACCTCGGGAAAGATACAAAGAGATTAAATCAAGCCATTGGTGCCCTTGAATGTTGTACCATGTTGGCAAGTTTCATCTCCTTCAAATATACAGGATTCTTTCATTAACAATGTCAGTGATCAACCTGCTTCACATGTGCGTCAAGTAGTGGATGTGTCTTCTACGGTACAAATCTATTACTTATTCCATTCAATGAATAGACATGATGGAGAAAGTTGCTCAGAGATGAGAAGATTCATGCAAATATTAAAAGCATCAAATGAAAATCAAGGATTTTCAGATAATCCTGAACGTCTCTTTGACGAATCCGATGGCAGCTCTATGAAGGGATTTTACCAGTGTAAATCAAATATTAGAAGGGATCATTTTCCTAACTCTGTTTCACGCGACATCATGTGTTTGCATATGGAACATGAATGTTCATCGAAAGCTGAAATTTTGCATAATTTCTTTGAATATGAAGAAGGATCATTGATGGAAGAACCAGAAGAAATGCACAACTTGTATACTTTCTTTGAGGAAGAAGAAGTGCAACAATCTTCTCAAGAGCAAAATTATGAGGAAGAGATCAAATATGCTGTGGAGAGCAATGGTGAATCTAATTTATTCTTCTCATCTTTTGAAGATTGGTCTGAAGAACCTATGTTAGATACATTCAAAGGAGAAGAGACCAAAGAAGCATTGCAATTGGAGCAAGAACAAGATCTTTTTCATTTTGAAGATGATTCATCATTGGATCTCAACAATTTTCTACATCACTTGGAGAGTGATTCTTCAGTAGAGGATACTGTAAATTTTCTTTTATAGTTTAGCCTGTCTTCATCTTTGTCTCAAGAAGTTTTCATACACACTAGTGAAGAAGATGATGCTAAACTTCAGAGGTTATCCATGAACCTATGCAAGAAAGAGACATCACAGATATGATAAAGTCGACACAAAATGCAACATATGAAGAGGCTTGTGGAGAAGAAAAGCTCATGGAATATTTAGTCTTGGTCACTAAAGAGAATCATATGAAAAAATTAAAAATCCTTGACAAGTGTGTGGTGAGATATGCCATATGTGAAATCAATCAAGTAGATGAAGAAGAAACATAAAGCTTAGAAGAATTTGTCTTTGATCCTGCTTGCCTATTAGAAGAAGAAAGGTACATGGTTGTTGAAAGTGAGATGCTACCAGATATCCACATTCATGGTCTCAAGGATACGTTTATTGAAGAAGATTTCTCTATGGAGGTTGATGACATTCAAAATGATGGATGGCAAAGTGAGCTACTAGGTGAAGATGTTATCCATCAAGTGTACTTTGATGATGATCAGGAGCTCAAAGATGCAGATCTTGATGATGTATCACATTCAGATTCTAAGCATTGGATGGACAAAGACATGACCAATGAGAATGATGAGAAAGTACTCGAATCACTAGATAAATTGATGATAATAGTTGTGGATCCGGTAAGCCAAGAACCGGTGATGGAGATTCTGTATGAGTAGGTTTGACCTTTTTCATAGGATGATACATTGACTGAGTTCAAGGTTACATATGTTGAAGACATAGATGAAGAATGCCAAGCTCTATATGTTGTAGTTACCTTTCCCACAAGCATACTTTGGCCACAAGACCTTACTCCATATCTACAAAATGAGGTTATGTACCTTCACATGTTGCAGAGGCTTTTTTGCTATGGAAGAAGATGATCAACCAGAGCTAATGCATATCAATCAGTTCATCATGAACTTCTCATGGTATGATCATATCTACCCACCTGAATCATGGCTCTTCAAGAAGGTGTTACAAAGGAAGAAAGGCTATGTGTTGCCAAGACAAATCTCACAGCTTAGGAGAAAAGGCTCTTATTTTTCTGAACCAGTTGATGGTTTTGTGTAATAGTTTTTGTTCTTCTTGTCAGCGCACAAAAGAGTGTTTATGTGTGTCTCGTGTTTATGTTGTCTGCTTAATCTTTTTGTTAGATGTGTCATGTTGTAATGTATTTCCCCTTTCCGTAATGTGTTTCTTCGGCAGTCGTGTTTTTGTGTTTCTAGGAAGTTCCAACTCTCAAGTGATTTTATGAAGTCTGGTCCTAGGTGATTTAGGGGAAAAGTCTTATTCTAGGTGATTAGGAAAATATCCTGACTCTATTACCCAACTGATAAGACACTGCTCTAAGCTAGAAAGTCTAGATATTCTTGGTTCTCCTATGTCATAAGTATCCGACATGGTCCCCAGACAGAGCCAATTGTTGTGCCAAATCAAATTTTTTACTTCATTAAGGCATTTTATGAGAATCTAGAAAATTTGTCATCAAAAAGTCAAAAAGTCAAAATTTCTAAAAATAGACATCAATTTTAGGTTTTCTGAATTTCTTGAGATATAGATGCTAGCAAAATTTTCTAAAAATAGAATCTCTAATTCAGGAAGTCCTGCTTGATTCTGATTAGCTGATATTGCTTCATGATCAAGGTGGTCTAGACAGAATCTGCAAAAGCTCAAATTTTCTCTACTAGGTCAATTATCCTTTTTAGAAGGTGAAGCACGAATTTCAAGGCCATTAATGGAGGAAGTTCATCTGCCAAGGGTCAGATTCAAGATTTCAGTGTTGTTCAGAAGACAAAGAACTGTTGAACGACTAGTGACCAGCGAAAAATGGAAGACGAAGCACGATGAATCCGAAAAACATAGAAAAGTTGAAAATCATCAAATTTTTCTAAGGCATGAAAGCCCAAGTGTCCCAGGAGGCTAGGGGCACCCGGTTTGTTGAAAGATAGTTTTTTTGTATTTTCTCGAAAAATGTTAAAAAGGCCTCATCAGCCCGCTTCCGGGTGGTTACAAATTAGTCAAATTCAGTCAAAAGGCTAGTAAAAGCTAGAGATTCATCTCAGATATGCTCAGGCTATCCAACCACCTTTCATTCAACATTAGTAGTCAGCTGGATGGCCAAAAATGAAGATCAAACGGGACATACAACACACAAAACAAAGAAATGAAGAAAAAGTTGAAAATTTCCAAAAAATTTCAAAGGCATGAAATCTCAAGTGCCCCTGGAGGCTAGGGGCACCCAGCATCTCCAGAGTTAGACTATTTTTTAGTATTTTTCCAAAAAATTGCAAATCTTCCTTCGTCAGCCCGGTCAGATTCACAGAAAATCAATCTGATCTAGTTTTCGAGGCAGGCAGAAGGTACAACCAATTTAGTTTTCATCAGGCTTACCTGATTGCCTGACCATCAATCTCAGTTTTGCTCCGGCAGGTGAGATTCAACATCCAAACAAAAGCTCATAGTCACCGTAGCGCGCACGAAAAATGAAAAATAAGAAAAGTTAAAAATTGTCAAAAATTGACTAAGGCATGGGATGCCAGGTGCCCCAGACCAGTGAGGACGCCTGGGTTCTCTAGAGATAGAAATTTTCATGTTCTGATGACGCAACCTTCCAACCATTTCCTGATCTTCGTCCAGCGATGGGTTCCAGGAATCAAAATTGCAAACAAACGTCGTCAGATCATTAGTTCAAGGCTAGGGATCAAATCAGAATTGATAAAACTTCAAGATGCCATGATCAATTAGCTTTTTTAATTAATGATGATAGTTTTCCGTCTTGTTGAAGTTGAAGGTAGGCCACGCCAAATTCAGAAAGGAGTGTAAAAGTTTCAAAATGAAGAAAAATTGGCTAACACTTTTGTAGCTTCACGTGTTCGATGACATCGGCAAAGAAGCAACTTTTTAATCATCCTCACAAGTGAGCCATAGGCAGCTATAAAATAGAGATTAATCCTATGTGAGCATATCAACTTGGATTTGTGCTTTAAAAGTTGCTATCTTCACGAATAAGCTTCAAGATTTATGCTTTCATAAAGAAAGTAGCTTTTTATCCTCAGTTCTATAAAAACAAGCTTTTGGCCTCCATTATTCATTATTTTTGCAGGTTGCATCTAGAGGAAGAAAATGTCTTTTTCTTCTCATGAAGATTTGAGAACCCAAACAGAGTGCTTTTTCAGTGTTCTTCATGGTTTCGAGATTGAGAAGCATAGAGGCATGCTTTTTCAAGGTCCATTTTTCTAGGGCATCATTTTTCATAAACAAAGACAGAGCTTTTTTAGTTTTCATCGAAATGGGTTCATATGGAATCACATCCTCTTGATGATTAGAAGACTTTAGTTTTTCATAAATCTACTTTTTTGTTGCTTTTTCAGGAAACCCTTAGCTTTTTCAGAATCTAATGATCTAGGTTGCTTTAGAACTAGATTGTCTATAAAACCCACATGCCAGCTTTTTCTCTCAAAAGCTAATTTTTAAAAGAAATCAACAAATAATTTTCAGCATTTTGTGCAAAATATTTCCAAACATAGGCGTGTTCACAAGCATTCTTCAAGTTTTTCAGTATGCAGTACTCTCCAATAGAAATCAAGCCTAAAACGATATTGGTTTATGATTACCTCAGAACCGCCGAGATAGATTTGCATAAGGTGCTTCTAATATTCAATTTGCATGCTTTAGAAGACATAGGAAACATCACCATCAGTAATCTCTGAGTCACTCCGAGTTGCTTGCAGCAGCTTCATTCCCCGTCACAGTGCAAAGCATTGAATTCATAATAGCTTGTACTAAGCATTACAATTTAGTTACAAGGGAAATGTAATCAGCAGATGGGCGTGTACTCTGTAGCCTTAGACCTATGACATTGAGAAATGTTTCTCAATACCATTGTAGAAGGAGAACTTTGTCATTTCTATTGATGAATGCAAGAAGGTGTGACACAATGACAGAAAAATATCAGAAAAGAATTGCTCAAAAGTGGCTAAAAGAGAAGCAAAATGTTATAAGAATATTGGACGTGGAGAGTTCAAAAAAAATATCAGTGGGTGATATCACCAACGTGGAAGCGATATAGATGAGGATGTGACTTAAAAAAAAGTAGCTTTAACTCAATACTTTTCAATTTAAAGCATTTGCTTTTATTCAAAGCTTATCCATCCTTTAAATAGAAAGATCACTTTGTAATAGTTGGAGCTTTCTTTGCTTTAAATCCATTTGTTTTAAAGCAGGTGTTAGTTAGAATCTTTTGTCTAGAATAGAAATAAAGCTTGGAAGTTGGCAGGTTAGTTAGCTAGGATCAAGGAGATTTTAGGGTTCCCTGCGCCTTGAGTTGTGTATAAATAAGGGCAACCTTGCCCAATATTTAAGAACTGTAATTGTGATAGCAAAATTTGTTGAGCCTATTCTTACCTGCAAATTGTTATTCAAGTGCTTGTTCACTTTGTGTTATTTGTAATCTAGTGTTTGATCGCATATTGCATGCCTGTCTTTGTTGCAATACTGTTATCCTGGATTTGTACTAGCTTCTTGATATTGAGAAAGGAAATCTCATGCCTTCCATTGCTTTGATTCTATGTCTCATGTTCATTTAGTTTATCGTCATATGTATTGCTTGCATATTCTTACTTTCATTTTTCATCCTAAAAGTACAATGAGTCTTCGAGTGCAATTTGGAATAAGTTTATTTGAGCTTTTGTGTTAACAAATCATTCCATGTTTACTTTTGATTCCTAAGCTCTAAATTTACTTGGGTTGTCAAAAGTGTCATTTAGTTTAGGCCTAGCTGTAGTTAGAAGTTAAAAGAAAAACCTTTGCTGCAACGATAGAGTTTTATAACCTTGTGCTCACAGCTGAGAATCAAAAAGATAGGCAAATTTAGTTTATTTATCTTTAAAGAAATCATCAGCAAAGAGGGAACTTCCCCTCCTAATTTGAAGAGCAGGTTATCTGCACATAGCTGTCCGTTTCCAAATCGCATTCCAGAGGTGCGAAATGAAACGCCAACAAACAAACAAAAGTGGAACTAAACGAACTAAAGCAAATGTTAGATGAAAGCATAAAGAATTATGATAATGAAAGAGCCAATTCAGAAAAATTAAAACAAAAGTTGATGGAAGCCACGGCCTTAGCAAAGACATTACAAGAAAAACTGGACAAACAAACACAAAAAACATATCTATGGGAACATAAAATGGAGGAAAAGAGAATAATCACTGAAAAACTACATCTATAGTTGAAGAATGTAGAAAATGAAATAAAGTCTTCCCAAAATAGAGTATCTGAACCTTATAGAAAAATAGTGAGGCATATAAAAAAACATTTGGGAGGAAATAATGCAGAGGATTGATGATTTGACTGAAAATTTGAATTGATTGATGATTTGATAGTATAGAATGTGAAGTTCAAACAATACATTCTTGACAATAGAAAGGTGACTTCAAGCCAGAAAATTGCAAAGAAAATTTTGCAAACAATCTACAAAATTAGTGACAATGAACTGGCATCCAAAGGAATTCATAACCGGATTGATGCATCAATAAAGACATCATCTATTATTCAAAAGTGTACGAACCTAGGTGAAGCACAGGGATTACTGGATCAGGTTGCAAAATTGTTGTGGAAGCTACATAAAATGGTAGAATACTAGAAAGAGGTTGGTTTTCCATGGACTTTTGACAAAAAAGAGTGATACATTAGAAAGGGTGCTCTCAAAAAGAAGATGGAGGATACAATGAAGTTGTATTTGGACCAATTTTCTCAAAAGCTAGATGAGGCAAACTTTTTGGATTCCATCAAACTAGTGATAAGCTTGAATGCAACTTTGATTAATACATTAAAGTTACCAGTCAGTTATGAATTGTTAACAAATTTACAAGTCAGATACTGAGTTCGAACAAATTGCACAAGTTCCATTAGATGAATAGTGGAGCATTCTATAAAAGCTGATAGAATGATTTTATAATTTGATAATACTTCTATGTACATTGTATTCCTTCATTTGAAAATCAATATAAGACTCTTTTCCATATATTATGTTCAAATTATTTGTATTATTTAATTGCTTAATTCAAGAAAACTTTGGTTTCTAAATACACATTAAACATTTGCTAATGTTGTATATACTATTGTTAGTGTTGTTAGTATGCATTTAGTTGAATAGATGTAACACTTATTAGTATCACACAATAATAATATGAAATTATTAATAATATGTTAATTAATAAATGGAAATTGAAAATTGTGTAAAATTTAGATTCTAAAATGGAACATTGGAAAATAACATTTTGTTAATCTATTAATTTTTTAAATGGAAAATGAAAAATGTATATCAGGATTCAGTGATAGAAAAATAAAATATCATCAACAACAATTTGGAGTTTGAAATATGAAATACATTATAAATACCTAGTAAGTGTTAAATCTCTTCCATTTGCCAAATCATCTCCTCACTTTGACCATGAGATTAGGAGCCATCATGATCCTGGTCTTCATTTTCTTCACTCTGCATACGTCCTCTTAAGTGCACCTCCTCACTACCACTACATGTGTTAGTCATTGTGTCACTGTCATGTGTGCCAGTATGGTTTAAAGTGTTGTAGAACTCTCTTCTTTCACATATGGACCTCCACATTGCAAGTGCCCTTTCAAAAAAAAAACATCAAATATCATACTTAGTTGTATACATCCTCAAGCAATTTTCCAAATTCTTGTCAATTTTGTTACTTATCTTTGATTTCAAGAACCTCAATGCACTAAAAACTATCTCATCCTCCACTGACCCCAATATCATGGTTTGACATAAATTAACAAGTTTGAAATATTCTGTTATTGAATCACATAATATTTCGCTCTGACTTAAGGTTGACCGAAGCTTTGTTATCAATCCATGTTGGAAGGGACTCCCCATGAGTTTAAACTATTCTCTCATTGATGTTGCAAAACAAGTTGATTTCTTTGTAAGCTTGGATTTATTTATAATTCCTTCTATTTGATATCTAGATTGAATTTTGATCTTTTAGAAAAAGGATTGACCAAGGTCTTTATCTTGTTATGAAAATCAGTTGGTTGACAGTTGATCCAATATTTCAAGGATACACAACAAACATGACTTCAAACAGTTCATTGTGAGGGAATCGATCTCTAATCTCTAAGGAAAGAGATCTCACAATATCCTTTAAAGTAGTACTTACATAATTAACAATGTTGTCAAAAGATTCCCTTGTAACATGTACTTCTTTAATAGTGCACCTGACCTTAGTAAAATGGTGCATTGGTATCTCATATCCCCATACAGAGAAACATAACTCCTTGCTTTCATTAAATTGTAAAAAATAAGTAGGATTTTTCACATTTGTTATCAAGTACCATCTACTAAAATTTCAACTTATAAATGACTGCTCTGATAGATATAGATTATTAAGGGTCATGTAGTTTAGTATATTCTGAAATATACATAGTTCTTTCTTGGGCTTTTTTCACATGAATGTTCATTTCCTCTAGCATGGGAAGAATACCAGATAAAGTTAAGAGTGTCACTATGTCACTTAACCTATGTAAGATGTTAGAAGCTCTATCTACTATGAGGTGATGTTCGTACATTACTCCAATCAAGGATTGATATTTTGAAAAAACTCGTTGCACTGATCCATGCAAGGAGATCCATATGGTATCAACATCATTAAGAAGCTTGTTTCCTATAGTTATTCCATCAACAAATTGTTGAAATTCCATAAACCATTTGGGACTTCGATAGAAGTATGAGTAGAGCTCACGGATTAGATATTCAACTTTTGATACTGTAGAAAACTTGCTCACAATTTTAAATGTTATATTCATTTTGTGGGCCATGCAATGAATGAAAATCATGTATGGTGAAAAAAAAGGTTTGTAGCTTTATGTAAAGACTGTTCCCATGACATATTACTGAAGATCCATCAACCCTTACACACACCAAATTTTTGGCAATTGTGTAGTTATCCATACCTCCAATTTCAATCAAAGATTTCTTAACTAATTCAAATAGATTTTACAATGTCGCATTCTCCTTCATTTTATAAACAGAGAGTAGATGAGGTTAACGGACATGCTTGTCTATAGTATACACATACATGCATACCCAAGAAGTATTATCTACTACTGTAACCTCATCTAAAGATAATGCAATAAAGGTTGATTATTTTATTTTTTCTTGTAAATCTTGTTTTTCCACCTCAACAAGACAACTTCCCCATTTCCATCCACTATTTGTTAACCAATGTGTGTTAGGAAAGTTAAGAATGCCCATAAAAGACATAGGACGCCCTTTGGTCAAAATATGAAAAACAACACTCAACTAAACAGTTATTTTCATTTGTGTTTCTCCCATGATCTTTCCAAATTGAGCTTCAATTGAACCTCCACATGTAGCAAGCTTTGCCTTTCTTTCCATATGTACATCATATTCAAGGAAATTCTTAACATGAAGACATTCTTCCTTTGTTTTCAATCTTATCTCTAATTTTTCCTTTCTATCTATGATTTGTTTTCATAAACTTTATCAATGTATTTTTCTATAGTGTCAAGTTTTAGCTGCAACTTCTTGTCCCTAAGATATTTCCAACTGTAAATCTTACACTTGCATTCTATTGGAGGCTCATCTTTGTTTGCATTCTGCACTTGTTCAATGAATGGGTACTTTGACACCCAATCAATTTGAAAATTCCTTGTCATATCCCACTCATGCCCCATTTTTTATTTGGATTTTATTTTCCCCTTATGTGCAAGATCTACATCTTCCTTATCACTTGTTGAGGTCAATTTATTCATATTATCATTCTCTCTACCCTGGGTACCACCTGGAACATCATCTGTGACATTGTCATCCAAGTCAATGAACTCATTTCGACTACCCTAGGTATCCTCTGCAACATCATCTAGGGCATTGTCATCTTGATTTAGTCCTTTAACTCATTCAGATCTTCCTTTGAGGTCTTTCCTTGATCATTAATATATGGTACAAGTGCTGGTGTTGTAGCTCCATCTGATGGATCGCAAACATTGTCAAAGTAGGACATTATATTTCTGCATTTTGATGACCTCCCTTCATCATTTTTAGAAAACTTGTTCCTACTTGACATCTCTCATGAAATAAACCTACAAAAAATGTCTTTTTGTTTAGGAAGGGATTATAGAATATAGATCCTTGGGGCCTAGATGTCCCCCTACTCAATATCATCTATTTGGGTAAAGTAAAACTGACAAAGAGATAAATAATCTTATAACACTGGAAAGAAATGATCACTTACATTTAGGCTTTCACTGACCTGAACTAATGCATGTATTTGTAACTTGCCTATGATCCAAATCAAGAGCTCGAAGCGGAACAAATTGTGTAAAATATTAATTAGAGTTTCAATTGTAGTTATATCAATCTATATTTGGTGAATTCCGTAGGATTTTTAAATGGTGGAGTAATAATTTGATGAATCCCGCGTGATTATAAAATGTTGCATATAGATGTTGGGCAAATTGGATCTCGATCAAACATATATGTTGTAATTTTCAAGGCGATTATGGCCCTCAGATTAGCATGGAGTTATAATGGTGTTGGCGAAATGGGTCCTCATTCACGGTGAACTTTGTAATGCTATTGGCAAATATTTGGGCAAATTAAAACATGCCTCTAAAATTCTAGGCAAATCACTGTTAGAAACATGTAGGTTACTATGGTGAAAAGATTAGTTACAAATGCCTCATAAAATAAATTGGTGGCAAATTGAAATGCATTTGACCAATAATTCATAAAATTTGGATGATTTGACCCCCTATCAGTTGCAATATATTCGCCAAATCTAAGATTTTGAATACAAACTATTTACCAAATGGCAAAGAATCACCAGTTAAAAATCATTGCATCTCATTAGTTTTTATGTCCAGTGTATCCACACCATGACAATAATTATTTGACTCATCCTAGGACATAAGAAAGTCTATAGCAAAGTGATGTTCAAGCATGATTGTGTTAGGGTTGCTAACAAAATCCTTCAACAAAACTTGTTCCTTCTCTCTTCCTATCCTGTTTGCCACATGAACAATATAATGATGAGAATGTCCACCCTCTGTAGCAAGATGTAGGTTGCCATCTTCTCCTTGATCAAATGATGTGGCAATAGCCATAAGGACCTTCTATACATACCACCTTAATAGTTTCTTCATTGCACAAGAATGCAACAACAACAATAGTGTCTCTTATACTATTCTCAAAATATTTAAAGGGTCCAAAAGAGATCTGACACCACCTTGTGCATAATTGGTATTGCTTTCATAGGATTCAACTTTTGTAATGACTGCCACAAATCCATGCTTTGTAACTTTAAAAGCATACTTAAGACTAGCCACTCCACTACCAACGATAGAAAAGTCAAAATAACTGCCCCAATTGCCTCTCGACATGGATATTTGTATTGGCTTTGCATATTTTTGTACTCCATGCTCAAGAGAGGCCACTAGAAGTTGATGACTCTGCATTTGCATGCTTTCATGCATCCTTCTAAAATATCTTTTAAGCTCTCTTAGAACTAAAACTCTTTTATAATATACGAGATAGTAATGAAACTTGTTTTTGCATTTTATCTCTCCCTAAGCACATTGCAATGCCATCTTCTTATATGCAGTTCACATTAAGTCATCTATCCTTTATGCTTTGAATGATGTCCATACTCTGTTCTCTAGCCACCATTTAAGGATAGGCGGGAAGGATGTTGAAAAAAGTTTTAAAAATTGGCTTTACTCCTACCAATTACATTTACTATAGAGTTTCTAAAACCTTATAACAATTCCATTGAGCATTTTCTGCATTTATTATGTTCCATGAGACTACATTTATGTGTGAAACAGCTCACACACCCTGTCTATGATTCCACACTTAACACAGATCTAAGCAAAGTATTTAAACTATAATATCAAAAAAATCTCCCTTCCATTATGTTTGGATGAATGTTCATACCCTATTCCAATGTGCAAAGAGGAAGGATTTGGCTTTACACCTGCAAACTACATTTTCTCATAAATCTCTAAAATCTATTCAACAAATCTATTTTGTGCATACCTAGCAACAATGGTGTTCCATGAGCCATTAATTTACTTATAAACCTTTTCTTTGCCTTTAAACTTCCTCTTTATAAAGTGAGAGTAAAAATTTTAAAATGAGATCTTATTAAACACAATTCTCAAAAATTCTGAACTTGTACTAGAGTTCTCAAACTCCAACATGTTAAACCAAAACACTTGATTCATTAAATTGAAAACCTATATATCACTAACACCAAGAAAATGCTTTTTAAAATTGCGGAAAGCATATATTTGCCATATTAAAATCACCTTGTACCTTTTACAACTTGAAAACCTTCCATTTTTTTTGTCGATGTGTCATAAAAATGTCAATCTTCATACTCATAAACTCAGAAAAGATATATTTCAGAGAGAGAAATGCTCTTCAAAAACTCACATTCATAGTTATAAAACTCAATGAAAGTGTATGCAGAACTACTTCATACTCATAAACTCATAAAACATCACATAAACTTCCATATCAAAGTTTGTCTCGAAGATAATCAGAAGAAATATTACATAACTATAAATGCTACTTTGTTTCAACTCCTTTATCTATCATTCTTTAATTCCCCTACAAAAACTCCTAAAGAACAACATTATGCCAAAGCATGCACACATGTTGTCATAGTTCAACTGAAACTTCCAACTAAAAAATAAATACATTAGTTACTATTTAATTAATTACAAAGAGTTGTTGACATGAAAGTGGAAGATAACTTTTATGATAACTAGTTCTATTATGAATTTCCCTCGTGTCACACTGGGAGTGATTCTTGATAATTAATATACTATCTAGACTAATTGGTTCTTACATCAGGTGACTAGTGCGTGTGTGAAGGAAATAGGTGTGACCTTCTAGAACTCTATGATTGGCTTTACTTTCTCCCCTGAGCTAAAGGTTTTGTAGTTTATAGCTCCACCTTCTCCAAACCCCAACACTTCCAAAGTTGGAAGGGTTATCCCCAAAGCTTAAGAAGTTATGAAGATACTTAGGACACCAATAGAATAGAATCTCCCAAAGCAAAGAGATGCCCTCTTCAAAATCCATCAAAATTATTGGTGTGAATGTATTATATTACCTAATTAGTTCCACATTAGGTCCTATTCACACTTGTCTAGTTAAGTTTACTTAGGGAATACTTAGGGCACACTTAGGATAGTTATCTTTTTTATGTCTTAAGTTCATAAGATTAAGACACTTGTCACATTTTATATTGTCATATGCTTCACCTTGGACTATATAACCAGCGGCTTCTCATTGTAATATTTATATGTACACATATTCATATATATTTGCATCCTTTGATAGAATAGAATTATTCTTTCATGTTGGGTCTCTCTTGTGCTTTCAGTGAAGCTCCTAGATCTTGGTTGGCTACCTTCATAGCCAAATCTTGCATGGTATAAAGCATTCTATATCAACTATTACATGGTATTAGAGATTGTGAGATTGTTTTATGTTAGTCTTTTGAGAGATCTAGGTTGCAAATCTTGGTTTCTCTTGAAAAGTTGAGTATCTCTTCTCTTGCATCAAATGATGACCTAGAGAATCAGAAAAACCTGATAGAAATACCAATTTTTGGAGGGTTTCTTCTTTGTGAATTTGTATTGTAGGTTTATTTTAGAGTTTTTTTTATGAGAGTTGTTGTAATCCTCTTTATTTAGTTTATATCATTCTGAGGTGGTGTCTAAAGGTTGTCTGCATTAGGAACCTAAAGATTTTTTAGCAAACAATCATTTCTAATGAAATCAAAAAATTGAATTAATTTAATGGCCAAAATTAAATTTACACACTTAGTAGAAAATAAATCACACTTGCAAAATTAAAATACACTTGCATAAATTAAAATTGTAAAATCAAAACACACTTCCATGACAAAAAATACAAAAATAAAACTAAGCAATTGTTGCATTACAAATCTAATATAACACACATTAAAACAACTAGAAATGTCAAAAATAATATATATATATATATATATATATATATATATATATATATATATATATATATATATATATATATATATATATATATATGAAAATATAAACAAACAAATAAATATCAAATGTTGTTCTCTTCCTCAGGATGAGTGGCCTACTCCTCCCTTGGAATTGAACCAAGATCATTCACCCAACTTTGTGCTCAATGCTCCATATTTTTATTGTTTCAACAAAATATTAGAAATTCTCTTCTAAAACTGTTGTAGCTTTCTTATTCAAAAACATGCGAAAAAATATTTTTTTCTTTGGTGTTGGGAGGTTTATTTATACATTGAAGATCTTTAACCAACTCACCCAATTAGTGGAAAGCATTCCACTAAAATAGGTCTACACTTGTCTTTCACACTCTTATGATAAAGGAACAACTTCCTTTATTCCCTACACTTATATGTCTTACTCCTATGCTAAAGAAAACAACTTCCTTTATTCTCTCTACTATTCCAAATATTGTCAAAAGCCTTTGTAATGAATTAAAATATTGTCACATTTGTCTAATTTCAAATACATTAGGCCAACAAATGTGGCAAGATAAATCTAGTAGTTGGACTCAAAGGATTCCTTGAAGTGATATAGCTTGCAATGAAGACATTCAACAATGGACAAAAGCCTATTTAACAACACCTTGATATGGTTTACAACGTGTTCACAACCCTTATAGGACATAGATTTACAATATTTTATTCCTTAAAAATATAATTGTAGGCTAATCCTATGTAGATGGTTCAAGGACCAACCTAAAATATATCTTACAAATTTGCATATCTAGTTCTTTTGCTTTACAATAATCTCCTTAGGCATAGAAGAACAAACATATCAGCATTTAAGTCCTAAGGTCATGTTCTATAAGTAGTAGCATTGATTAGCATACAATGGTAGAAGGAGGACTACCCCTGAGAGGTTGAAAATCCACCTTGGATCTACAATAAAGGTAATTGGAATAAGGAAGAAGATCATATACCAACTTCTCAATCCTACAGCATGTTGCGTCATGTTTATTCAAGCACCTATAGCAACAATATACATCTCCCAAAGGATCATAAATAGCATAAATTAACCACAGGCAGCAAGAGCATTCAATGAGAATACACCCACCCATGGAATATCAACATAGCTCTCCAAATAGGGCAAGAAAACACAAGCAACAATGGAGGATAATCACATCCATAATTAATATACCAAGCCCATTAGTGTAGTAGAGTGGACCTCAAGACGATGCATATAATAATAGAATGTGTTCCATATGAGAATAGGGCATCTTTGCATCGTGACACATGGCCCACGAAGTATGCACATAACCCCCTGCAAGCCAAAACACCACCTTTGATGGTAAAGACCATACCTATTAAGGAACAGAGGAACACTAGGAGGTTACCATGGAGCCAAAAGTTGCCTACGTAGAGAGATGAAGAAACCCTAAATTATTACGTGGCATAGCTTAGCAGAATAAATTGAGAATTGGAAATGACTACAAGTTGAATCCACATGGCAAGGACTCAATGTACTAGTCACTTAGGAATATCTTCAAATTGGCACGGTCCATCACCAGTCACCTTGGGCCCATCACTCCATGGTAGAGGTTGAAAAACTGATGGACTATGGCATTATGAGAGGTTGAATATCATAGAGAAGGTTGGAGGCATTAAAATGTTTGAATTCTAAATGAAAACAATGACCGAGATCATTCTAGAAAATTACTTCATGGATCAATGGCATTGAACAATCCACGTGGGCAAGAGATGAAGCTCCACTGAGGAGATCAAGTGGTGCACACTAATGGAGGACCCACTGTCAGAAGTATCGCATATAGACAATCAGTGACGGAGTTGATTGAAATTGATGGCGAGTGCATGCTTTTAAGATCAGTCGCTATGTAGTACAAATAAACAATGGCGACATCGCATGGATGGACAATGACCATACCTATGGGCCACTATGAAACATCGGGCCCACCACAAAGAACATGTGGCAATCGAATACTCGGCCATGAGAGCATATGACCCACCCCTTAAGTCCACCACACATTAGATGCTATTAGACAATGGGCAGGAGGCACGGTGCAAAGTGCCAAAAGAAAGATACTCGCCAAAAGGTTTGGTTGATGTGACCAAATCAGCTACCACCAACCAGTGAGTGCCATGCATCCTACGGGAACAGTAGTATCCTTAACAGATGAGCTAGCATGGGAAGCTCAGCCCTACCACCCTATCGAGAGAGTGCTATATGGCACTAAGCGATACACTGGTTCACACCCATGGGGCCAACCACGATCACCAAGGTGACATGTGGGGGCAAAGACTAGAGGGCTAGTACTAGGTGAGAGGCAAAAAGTAAAGCATGAAGTGATATACTAGGTGAGAGGGAAAAAGGCTAGCATGATGTGATATGAAATGAAATGAAGCACAACTAAATCACCCTAACAAAAGCACCAACCAATACTACAACTGTTACTTCTGACTATCCTCTATTTCTTTGCTGATCTTGGTTCCTCTACTATGGATTTTGATCAAGTAATCTATCGCTTTTGCTATCCTCTCCTCTTCAAACAAGGCTAGTAAAGATCCAACTTTTAAAATATTTGTGTATTTGAGCCAGATGTCCTCGTATGCCTTACACTCCATGATGTAGTGTCATTTCATCTATACTAATGTTGATGGGTAGAAACGATAAATCCTATCTGCCCACTCCTCTTAGGTGTTTACCACCTTCCTGTTTCACACCTAAGATGGCATGAGCTAGTTCTTAGTTGGACTATTAGCATTTTAGCTTTCCAGATTATATCTGCTCCTATATAGTGTTTTTGCTCATGATCACATGTGGGATTAAATTGTTTGACATAATATTCTCTTTTTCATCCAAGTTGCTTTGACCACATGATTGCTTTGACTTTCTCTCTTATATACCTTTTGATAGCATATGGCCATAGGTAGGGACTAAGGACTAACAAGGACCATCATGGTAGGCAAAGATCTAACTAGAGGCTAGCATGTGGGGGGTAGTGGGTGAAGTAATGCTAGTAGTCAATGTTTGAACATCGATGGGAGCGGTTGCCTACCATGTGCCGGACTACCTAGCTTGATAGTAGTGGGTGGTGGGATTTAAGATGCGTGCCTCAAGTTACACTGTACCTAGGCCAACAAGTCAACTAACAATTAAAATGAAAGTGGAAGGGAGTTACTTGGCGAGCTATGGGATATGAATTTGTGTGCACAATGAGGTACGAAATTGCCTAGGGCATGGGCTTAGGATAATTAAGGCATGGCTTCCATGGAAATATGATGAAGCCCAAACAAGAGGAAAAAAACCAATGCCCCTAGGCATGAATAGAGACAAAGGATAGCATAGAGATCTCCATCAATTGACATACACATACAAACAACTCCAAGTTAAGAATGTGAAACCTAACCACATAAACATACAAAACCTAATGCAGGACTTCTCCTAGTTGGTCCTTAACCTGGGGCATGCAGACCATGAGGGTACATAAGTGTGACCAACTTTGCAAATTAGGGCATGATGCCAACACATTGCTAATTTTATTTTCCTTAGCGAATTACCAATTAATACTAAAAAATAAAATATTTTTTGATGAATTATCAGTTAGGA
The DNA here is from genome assembly GCA_027924645.1 of Cunninghamia lanceolata. Taxonomy (NCBI): domain Eukaryota; kingdom Viridiplantae; phylum Streptophyta; class Pinopsida; order Cupressales; family Cupressaceae; genus Cunninghamia; species Cunninghamia lanceolata. The sequence continues at coordinate 611,975 of BSBN01001773.1, read as the reverse complement.
AAGGTGTCTCAACCTTGCAATTACAATTTAGGTTACTATTCCTCCTAATTTTGTTCTTTTTGAATACCCTTTATCTTGAAGAATGGTTTAGAACTTTTAAAGTTTCTAAAAAGGGCTAAAAATGGTAGGGCTTACTATTTTTAGTAAGTCTACATTTGTGCATGGATGGACTTGAAATTTTTCCAAAAGGTGTAAAACTGCCAAATAAACATCCTGGGTGAGTTTCGACTCAAGATTATGATTGGATTACAAGATATTAAAGTTTCCATTTTTGAAACTCTCAGAAAAGTTTTAAACTCAAATTTGAGGCACTTAGAGGCTCCAATTTACCCTAAAATTTGTCATGATAGGCAAAGCAAGTTATAATTTGATAGATATCTTCACGAGCTTTTCGACGCATCAAACGGTTCATCAATCAGACAACTGAATCAAAAGTTATGGCCTTCGGAAGTTGGGCCTCCTATTTTAGACAATGTGAAAATGTGTTGGGCACTTAAAAGAGCTATAAAGGGGAGAGTTACACATGTTGGTGTGTGATTTGGCATATCACAAGACATCTTTGATTGGAGATCATTTGGGCAACACTTTTCGGGTGGTTTTGGCTCATAGTTTTGTAATTACCATTGTCGGTTTACTATATTGTATCTCCTATATATTGAGAGCTTGAGATGGAGGTTGTGTGCACAAGAGTCTTATAGATGTTGAGTTGCCTTTGGATCTTTGGTTGGTTATACTCCTGTGAAAGCTTACTTTGCAAGTATATTGTAAACTTCTTTATTTCTGAATAATATATTGGGCGACTTTGGAGTGTGGGATTTTTCTCCCAAAAGGGTTTCCCCACGTAATTATTGTGTTGTGGTATGATTTCTATTTGTATTTATTTTTGTAACTGTTGTAAAGATCTGAAAAGTTTTACATAGCCCTTCCCTCAAGATTAGTGTAGGAAGTTGTTTCGCTACCTTAGCTTTCTTACAAGTGGTATCAAAGCTTGATCATCGTTGGTTTTAGTTGTGGGTTGTTGGGTTTTTTGAACTAATCCATTTTTTAGTGGGATCTTGTGCAGAAGATATTTTGTGATCTTGTTGCAAGAATTTTCAAATGGCGAGCACATTAGGGAGAATAGAGGTAGAAATTTTTTCTCGTAACAATTTTGAGATGTGGAAACTGAAGATGGAGGATCTGTTAATTGATTGAGATCTATGGGATGATATTGGTGAGAATGTTTCAAGGCTCACAGATGCTAGTTTGGCTATTGAATATGATGTTATGGACTGTAAAGCCAAGGGTCTAATTAAATTGTGCCTGACAGACTCTATTTTAATCAATGTCCATGAAAAGCCCTCTACAAAGAAACTATGAAAGAAACTTGGTGAGATATATTAAGCCAAATCTTTAGTGAACAAAATTTTCTTGAGAAGAAATTGAATTCCTTGAGAATGGAAGAGGGTGGATGAATTGCAGACCACCTAGAAGCATTCAATATGTTGGTGGCTCAATTGGCATCCATTGGTGTAAAAATGGATGAGGAGGAGAAATGTCATATCCTGCTATGTTTTTTACCTGATTCATGGGATTCTCTTGCTATGGCGATTGGGAGTACTTCTATTTCCTTGAAAGTTAAATATGTTGTGGGTTCTTTGCTTTCTAAAGAAATGAGGAGGAAGGTATCCATTAGTGCCAAAGAAGCCCTTAATGTTTGTGGAAGACCTTAAAAAAAAGACAAGAAGAGCGAGAAGCATGACAAATCCAATTCCAAGGGGAGATCCAAATCTCCTAGAAAGTCCAAAGTTATTGGCTACAATTGTGGTAAGCCTAGACACTTCAATAAGAAATATAAAGAAGAAAAGAAGAAATTTGATTCTGATTCTGAGTCTGAGAAGAAATATGGTGATGTGTTCATTGCAGCTTTGGCCACTCGTGCAGGTAATGATGCATGGTTAATTGGCTCATGTGCATCTTTCCATATAACCCCTAATAGAGATTGATTTTATGAGTATGAAGAATTTGATGGAGGTAAGGTGTGCTTGGGTGATGATTCTTATTTAAATATTGTTGGTGGTGGTAAAGTTAAAATCAGATTTCTTGATGGTAGAATAAAAAAATTAATGGTGTGTTGCATATCCTTGGATTAGCATGAAATTTATTATCTGTGAGCAAATTAATAGATGGGGGTGTGCAGGTGGTCTTTTTTGATACAGAATGCAAGATGGTAAGAGGTGCTATGGTGATTGCTAGAGGTGTCAAATTAGACACATTGTATAAATTTGATGCATGCACTGTTGAGTGCAATAGTACTTCTATGAAAAGCATAACTATGACTACTTCATTGGAAAAGGGGAGGGTTTCATTTTCAGTGGATGGTCATGGCTTATGGGTACCTAAGGGTGCTCTTTCTTTTGAATCAAAATTGCCTGCAGAGAAGAATGTATTATGAAACCAAATATTAGGCCACATAAGAGAAAAGGGTCTAAGGATCTTGAAAAATAAAAAAACTTGTTGAAAGGTTAACTGGTTGTAATCTTGATTTTGATTTCAATGAGTATTGCATTTATGGTAAACAAAACTACGTTTAGTTTTACCCGATTTCTCATAAATCTTGTGGTGTGTTGGATCTTTTTCATTCTGATGTGTTTGGTCTTATAGATGTTCCTTCCATTGCGAAATCTACATATTATGTTTCATTTATTGATGATTATAGCAGAAGGACATGAGTATATTTTCTAAAGAATAAATTTAAAGTTTTCAGATGATTTAAAGAATTTAAAGCAATGGTTGAGTTTTAGAATGGAAAGAAAATAAAATTTTTGAGGATTGATAATGGCAGTGAATTTCGCTCTAATGATTTTGATAGATTCTATAAATATTGTTGCATTTAGAGACAAAAGATAACTCTATATTCTCCACAGCAAAATGGAGTTGTAGAAAGAATGAACATGACACTGACGGAGAAGGCTAGGAGTATGGTTAGTGGTGCTGGTCTAGAACAAAGGTTTTGGGCTGAAGCTATTTCCACTACTTGCTACCTAATTAACAGGTCTCCTACATCAGCTCTTGTTGATAAAATGTTTATGGAGGCGTGGTCGGGGAACAAGCCTTCACTAAGACATCTTAGAGTTTTGGGTTGTGAGGCATATCCACATGTGGCAAAGGAGAAGAGAACAAAGTTGGAGAACAAGGTTGTGAAATGTATCTTCACTAGGTACAGTTATAGTGTGAAAGGATATAAGCTTTGGGACCATTTTGCACATAAGGTAATATATAGTAGAAGTGTTATTTTTAGAGAAACTAAGTCTTCTTCTATTACATTGTAGCCAGAACAAAGTGAACAGAACTTGATGTGATTCAACTCCCTTCTATGCCCGAGAAAGTTGAATTGAGGCCCCTAGATAGAATAGAAGTTGAGCAGAGCTTATCTAGCTCTGAATATTTAGAAGAGGAAGAACCTCCAACTTAGCTTGTTTGAAGGTCTACAAGGCATAGACAACCACTTGAAAGGTATTCACCTCATGACTGGAGATGTATTTTTGCTTTGAATACTAACTTAGATGAACTTAGATCTGTAGAAGAGGCATTAGGTATGAATAATGCAAAGTCTTGGAAGATTTCTATGGATGAAGAAATCACAGCTTTGAAAAAGAATAATACATGGGACCTAGTGTCATTGCCTAAAGGATGAAAACTTGTTGGTTGCAAATGGGTGTTCAAGAAAAAGATTGGTTCAAATAGAGGTATTGATAAGTACAAAGCAGAGTTTGTTGCGAAAGGTTACTCTCAAGTTGAGGGTGTTGATTACGGTGAGATCTTTTCTCCTATTGTAAAAATGACATCCATTAGATTATTGCTTTCTATTGTTGTTGCTCATGATCTATAGGTTGAGCAAATGCATATGAAAATGACATTCCTTCATGGTGATTTAGATGAGAATGTTTATATGACACAACCTCAGCACTACATGGTGAAAGGTAAAAGTAATTTGGTTTGTAAATTGAAGAAATTTTTGTATGGCCTCAAACAAAGTCCTAGGACGTGGTACCATAAATTTGATACATATGTGTTGAGTTTGGGATTTGAGCGTTCTAAATCCAATCACTATGTTTATTATAAATTTGATGGTGATCATTTCCTATTTATTGCATTATATGTTGATGATATGTTATTTATTGGTAAAGGGAAAGGAATGATTTCAGAACTAAAGTCTCAACTTGCAGCTAAATTTGAAATGAAAGATCTTGGTGTAGCTAAACATATTCTTGGGATGGAAATAAGAAGAGATAGAGTGAACATAAAACTATGACTTGTCCAGACTAAGTATGCCAATTCAATTTTACATAGGTTTAACATGCAATATTGTAAACCATTATGTGTTCCTTTTACAATTGGAATGAAGTTATCTACTTCATAATGTCCATCATCCCCATCAGAGATGGAAGACATGAGCAGAGTGCCTTACTAAAGTGCGGATGAAAGTTTGATCTATGTTATGGTCTGTATTAGACTAGACATTGCCCAAGCAACGGGAGTTCTTTCCAGATATATGTCTAATCTTGGTAGAGTTCATTGGGATGTAGTTAAAATTGTCTTCATATATTTGCAAGGTACCTTAGAGTATTCCTTGTGTTTTCATGGTAATTTGATAGGAGACATGCATTCCATTGATATTCATGGTTATGTGGATTCAGACTGGGCAGGTGATGTTTATAGTAGATGATCCACTAGTGCTTATGTGTTTACTTTATTTGGTGGTGCAATTAGTTGGATGAGTAAACGATAGGTTGTGGTAGCTTTGTCCACTATTGAAGCTGAGTATATAGCAACTACTAATGCTTGTAAAGAATCCATTTAGCTTAAGAGGTTGTGTTCAAATATCAGAATAAAACAAGGTGTAGTGGTAGTCTATTGTGATAGTCAAAGTGTGATATGCCTAGGTAAGAACTCGACATTTCATGCTAGGACCAAGCACATTGATGTATATTATCATTTTATTAGAGATATGGTCCAGGATGGAAGGGTGAAGCTAGTTAAGGTAGAGACTTTGATAAATGTTGCAGATTTATTAACTAAGCTTGTGAGCACAAAGAAGTTCAGATAGTGTTCGGAGTCTATGGGCCTCTCAGCCCCTAACAATTAAATCATGGTGTTGATCTACTCCCTTTTCTCTTGCAAGGTGTTCGGCAAGTGAGAGAATGTTAGGAAAGGTGTCTCAACCTTGCAACTACAAAAGTTTACTATTCTTCCCAAATTTGGTCTTTTTGAATACCCTTTATCTTGAAGAATGGTTTAGAACTTTCAAAGTTTCCAAAAGGGGCTAAAAACAGTAGGGATAACTATTTTTAGTAAGTCCATATTTGAGCATAGATGGACCTAAAATTTTCCCAAAAGGTGCAAAACTACCAAATAAACATCCTAGGTGAGTTTTGACATAAGGACATGTCTGGATTGCAAGATATTAAAGTATCTATTTTTGGAACTCTCGAAAAAGTTTCAAACTTAGTTTTGAGGCTCTTAGATGGTCTGATTTGCCCCAAAAGTTGTCATAATTGGAAAAGCAAGTTATAGCTTGATAGATCTCTTCATGAGCTTTCTGACACATCAAACAGTTCATCAATTGAACATCTAGATCAAAAGTTATGGCCTTTGGAAGTTGGGCCTTCCAATTTGGGAAATGTGAAACATGTTGGACACTTAAAAGAGTTGTAAAGGGGAGAGTTACACGTGTTGGTGTGTGATTTGGCACATCACAAGGCATCTTTGATTGGACATAATTTGGGCTCCACTTCTCGTTGGTTTTGGCTCATGGTTTTGTAATTAACGTTGATAGTTTACTGTATTGTATCTCCTATATATCAAAAGCTTGAGATGGAGGTTGTGTGTGAGAGTCTTATAGATGTTGAGTTGCCTCTAGATCTTTGGTTGGTTATACTCCGGTGAAATTTTACTCTACAAGTATATTGTAATCTTCTTGATTCCTGAATAATATATTGGGCGGCTTTGGAGTGTGGGGTTTTTCTCTCGAAAGGGTTTCCCCACGTAATTAATGTGTTGTGGTATGATTGCTATTTGTGTTTATTTATGTAATTGTTGTAAAGATCTAAAAGTTTCGCATATCCCTCCCCTCAAGATTAGTGTAGGAAGTTGTTCCGCTACCTTAGCTTCCTTACATTATCTAATGATACTAAAAATAAGCTAATTTGTTTGATAAATTTCTTTTTACAAAAATAATAAATAATTAACTTGGGCTAATTATAAAATCAAATATTATTTAAATTGTGGATCCATCAATATTCACATAGCCAGTTAGCATAGACCCTCCATATATTCTTTTGATTTTTCATAGTATCAGGGTTAGGGGCCAAAGGGTAAAAAGGATTGGTAAGGTCAAGGGGTAGTGCTCCCTTGTGGGAGTTGAATGAGCAATGGCCTTGACACAATCCCAGGTGGGGTCGAGGGGCTGCACCACTTGAAGCCAAGCACAAATCTACTATCAAGAAGGTGTCCAACCACACATGAATCAAACATTTTAAAAATCTAATATCATGTGAAGGAGACACTTATATATGTCCCTACTCCAAGCTATGAATGAATCTATACCTTATACTCACCCTATTGATTGGATGATTTTGATTTCTTTCTCGGAACTAATATATGTGTGTGCCATTTAAAATGTTTACCCAACCCAAAAAAGTTGTCGCATTAGATTATTGATCAACAGTTAGATTAGAAACGAAATTGATGGTGGGAAATGAAGATTTATTCCTTCACATATTCAAGGAGGAAAAGGCTCTTAAAGATTAACTAATGTAAGTTGAGCTATTTTGACATGTAGATTTGTTGCAAGTAGTGTATGAAGTGATCTGCATGTGGCTTGATCTATTTCCACACAACCTCCCAAAAACATATTTATCTCAAAGATTAACATTGTGATCACCTACTCACCAATGAAATCAATGTAAATGAAACATGTATTTGGAAACAAGTTACGTCCAAATAGTTTATCATAAATACATTTCCCAAGTTATACCTGCAAGTAGACAAATACTATCACAACTACAATCAAACTATAGCTATCACAATTACATACAAGATCTTAATTTCTTATCTATGCAAACATAGAAAAATAGTATCAGTACTTAAACTCTACGTTACTTGTATTCTTTGTAATCATCAAATTTGAGGCCCCATATGCCCTAGTTATTATAATCCATGATAGGCAATGAGAGAAGGAGAATACAAATTATGCTACACATCAAAGCACAATATTGGTAAGTTGTGTTTAATGGTCTTGTTGTCACAAGATTCTATGGTTTGTTTATAGTTTATCCTGCATTGTGGACCACAACACACCCCTTGAAAACCTAATTATATATACAAATTCTAAGTGGTGAATCCTACCAAATTTTAATTTTAAAACAAATATGGCCCCCAAAACAAGCAAGAATTTAATAGTAATGGTGATATGGCCCCAAAAACAAGTGGAAATTTACTAATAATGGTCACACTATTGTTTAGATTTGTAGTGTGTATTATAAATTTTAGGTGATGTTAGCAAGTAAATATGTCATTGTGGTGTTTCATAGAAATCAATATGACTCACCCAATGGACAGCGACATGTGCTTGCAATAGTTGGAGAAATCACCATTGAATGGGCAATTGTCCTTTGTGTTCAAGAGATGCAACTCTCTCCTATGATAGGGGTATTTATATAATTTCATGTGCTTTTAACAAAAAAGTATAAAAGGGCACAAAATAGAAAATTATAAAAGAGGAGAAAAGAGAAAACCTAGGTGAGACATACAAAGAATATCATCTGACATTCCTCAAATACAAACAAGAAAACAAGAGGAAAAAGAAGAAAAAAATGTGCAGAAACAAATGGAGAAACAAAGTTCTATCAATTTGTGCATACAACATCAACAAAAGAACAAAGATTGACAGTTTGCATCCACAACATGCAAGGAAAATGAGAAGAACCAATTACACATTAAACATAGGACTAACCTACAAATCAACAAAGAACATAATGCCACAAAGTTTAGAAATATTCTTCTAATTCATTCAAAAATCAAAGCACAAAGTCTATTCTATTTCATGTACATCAGTTGTGTTAAGAGGCAAAAAGTCCCTTTTCAATGATAAGACTTTACAATAAATAGGTGAAGACTATTTACTTTTTCCATATAGCCATTTTACTTTTCCATTTGGACTTTACAAAACATTTATAAGAATAAATTACATTATTTCCCTAGTCATATAAACTTAGCTCATTAAAACATTTTACTGTAAACATTAGAAATGAACTTTCTAATGAATTTTTAAATCTTCATTGGAATTTGACGAGCTTGTGGTTGTCACGCAACATTTTGTTGAACAATTAGCACGCATTGGCTTTAGGTGGACATTCTTTCAAAACATTTGTCAAAAATTTCAAGAGCATGTCTTTGTTGCCTTTATACAATAATTGCATTTATTGAGTGGTGTCTGTCTGATTGCCTCTGCCTTAGGTGCAAGCACTTGTGATCTCAAGTTTTGCCTTCATCAACTAATGTAGTTGGATGGGACTATACAAACTCTATATTTGAAATCGCTACACATGCTCTATGTGCTATTGCAATACCATCACCAATAGCAACACAAGAGTTTGTGGTACTTGGATAAATACATCTAGCCCAACCAAATGCAAATAGAGTTACTTTTGAAATGATGTGGACCATCTCATTAGTCTATGTGTTTAGTATATCCACATCATGACAGTAAGCATTTGACTCATCCTGGGACATAAGCAAGTCTATAGCAAAGTGATGTTCAGGCATGATTATGTTAGGGTTTCTAACAACAAATTTTAATATAGCTCGCTCAATCTCTCTTCCCATCATGCCTATGGCATGAATAATACAATGATGAGAATGTTTGGCCTCTCTAGCAAGATGTAAACTGCTATCTTCTCCTTGATTAAATGATGCACTAATACCCATAAGGACCTTCTATACATACCACCTTAACAATTTCTTCATCGCACAAGTATGCACCAACAACAATGGTGTCTCTTATATGATTCTCAACAGAATCCAAGTATCTAGAATAGCACTTACACTAACTTGTGTGTAATTGGTATTGCTTTCATAGAATTCAACTTTTGTAATGACTACCATAGATCCAGTATTTTGGCATAGGCAAGGAAAGCATAAAGTTTATAAAGCCTTTCCAAATAAGGTTGTAGGGAGTAGACTTTTATCCGCTCTTTGCTATATTTGCAGTTTTGCTTCAGGACTCTGCTTTCCCACAATATTAAAAAGACTAATTTTACTTTTTAACTTTTCCTTCATAAAATGGTGGAGTATCAGAGATGGAGAGAAATTGTGCAATTTTTACACTTTTTCATCATATGTCTCAAGTTCTGCCATTTAAAATAAAGCTCCAACTTTTACTTTTAAACTTCCTTTTTTAAAGTGGCAGGATTTTGAAATTCATTAGTGTAAAATTTTTAAAAATAAATTATATTTTCCATATAATCATTTTACTTTTCCATTTGGTTACAAAACATTTATAAGAATAAATTACATTATTTCCCAATCATATAAACTTAGGTCATTAAAACATTTTATTGTAAACATTAGAAAGGAACTTTATAATGAAATTTTAAATCTCCATTGGAATTTGACGAGGATGTGGTTGACACAACATTTTTTTGCACAATTAGAGTGCATTAACTATAGGTGGACATTCATTCAAAGCATTTTGTCAAAAAATCCATGAGCATGTCTTTGTTTCCTTCATGTGATACCTGCATTTGTTGAATGATTTCCACCTGATTGCCTCTACTGTAGGAACAAGCACTTGTGACCTCAAGTTTTGCCTTCATTAGCTAATGTAGTTGGATGAGACTATACAAATTCCATATTTGAAATCACAACGTGCTCTATTTACCATTGCAATACCATCACCATAGCAACACAAGAGTTTGTGGTACTTGGATAAATATGTCCAACCCAACCAAATGTAAGTAGAGTTACTTTTGAAATGAAGTGGACCATCTCATTAGTTTCTGTGTCCAGTGTATCCACACCATGACAATAAGTATTTGACTCATCTTGGGACACAAGCAAGTCTATAGCAAGGTGATGATCAGGCATGATTATGTTAGGGTTGCTAACAAAATCCTTCAACATAGCTCACCCAATCTCTCTTCCTGACATGTTTGCCGCATGAACAATATAATGATGAGAACACCCACCCTCTATAGCAAGATGTAAACTGCCATCTTCTCCTTGATCAAATGATGCGGATAGCCATAAGGACCTTCTGTACATACCATCTTAATAGTTTCTTCATTGCACAAGAATGCACCAACAAGTGTCTCTTATACGATTCTCAACGTAATTGAAGGGTCCAAAAGAGTACTGCCACCACCTTGTGCATAATTGGTATTCCTTTCATAGGATTCAACTTTTGTAATGATTGCCACAATGTTTTGCAACTTCAAAAGCATACTTAACACCAACCACTCCACTACCAATGATAGCAAAGTCAAAATAAGTGACTGAATTGCCTCTTGACATGGATACTTGAATTGGCTTTGCATATTTTTGTACTCCATGCTCAAGCGAGGCCACTAGAAGTTGACTCTTCATTTGCTTGTTTTCATGCATCCTTCTAATATATCTTATAAGCCCTCTCTTGTAACTAAAACTACTTAATAATATACAAGATAGTAATGAAACTTTTGCATTTTATATCTCCCTAAGCACATTATAATGACATTTTCTTGTATCTTGCAATTATTATGTTCCATGAGACTACATTTCTGTGTGAAACAACTCGCATGCCTTGTCTATGTAAAAATATATTCAAACTATAATATCACACAAAAATCTCCCTTCCATTATGTTTGGATGAATGTTCATACTCTGTTCCAATGTGCAGACAGGAAGGATGCTAGTGAAGGTTGCGAAATTTGGCTTTACACCTGCAAAATACATTTGCCCAAAAATCTGTAAAACCTATTCAACAAATCCATTTTGTGCAAACCTAACAACAATGGTGTTCCATGAGCCAGTATTTTGGCATAGGCGAGGAGCAAGGATTAAATTATAGGAAAATTTGACTGTATGTATATGTTTATATATATACACATTCCTTTTCTTTTTAGACTCTTTAATAGAAACTTTTTCTATTTTTTAATAGAAAAATCTCAAATTTTTAAATTTTTTAAAAAAATTATCAATACTCTTTGAGCTTTTTTATAGAATATTTTATATTCATTCCAAGTTTTTCTAACACATCAAAAAATTAAATTTTACATTGAAGGATAAGGGTCTGGTAGTTATCAAAAATAGAAAGAACTGTAATGCTTTGGTTTTGCATTGAAGGAGAATTAATGCATTTCCATATTACATGTAAGGGATTGAAAAGAAAATAAGGAAGTGACTAAAGCCGCAGGCTAGGGGTGTGACTAGAGGTAAGACTATTCCATGCATGTTTTCTTCTTTCCTTTATTCTTTCATTCATTGAGAAGACATCTCTTGTAAGAGTCTGTTTAGCATGAGCTTTAAATGCTTTTGAAAACCCTGTATAAGCTACCCGTGTTTGCAACTGGTAAATTGTTGGAAATGTTTGCATATTCAAAACATGCAATTTTTTTTTGGAAAGCATTCCACTAAAATGGGTCTGCACATGTCTTTCACACTCTTATGATAAAGGAACAACTTCCTTTATTCCCTACACTTATCTCTCTTACTCCTATGCTAAAGAAAACAACTTCCTTTATTCTCTACACATATTTTTCCTACTCATATGTATACTATTTAAAGGAAAAAATTCATTTATTCTCTACTACAAATATTGTCAAAAGCCTTTGTAATGAATTAAAAGATTGTCACATTTGTTTAGTTTTAAATACATGAGGCCAACAAATGTGGCAAGAGAAATCTAGCAGTTGGACTCAAAGGATTCCTTGAAGTGCTATAGCTTACAATGGAAA